>MNCI01010007.1:8240-61661 GCA_015680685.1 Gnetum montanum | reverse complement strand
TAGATTGCGGAGTTGTGCTCAAATGTTTTTGCAAAATTTTAGTTGTTACAAGTAGGTATTATAAGGACCATGTAGACTAGGCAGTTGAACAAAATAGGAAAATTTCAACAACTCACAGTACTTGGCAAAGTTGGCTGAATCTCTTTAAAGTAAGTCATTTGTAGTTTACACGCAACGCAATCGTTACATTTTTCACAACCACATGCCGCAACAGCACACACACATACTCACATTAACTACTGAGTTTATTTGGAGGTATCTGGGCCTTGGTGTTGCCAGAGACTAGCAGGCACCTAAATCCTGTTCGAGGACACTCGTTGGCGGTCGCGTCCCAAACGGTCGCCAACATTAACAACGATTTTGGTCAACGAAGACATGCCAACGGAAGAAGAAGCGATCCACTCGGTCATGCTTCGTCCCACACCTACAGGGTCAGGACAGCCTCAACTAACCTTTTGCAATGACGCTATTAGGGAAGATCCTGAAGGAGGTCAGGTGACTACGATGCCCCTTTTCATCACAATTCGTGTAGGCCAACACAAGATTCGAAGGGTACACATTGATGATGGGGCCACCATGAATGTCATCCCCTTCCCTATTGTGGACAGGCTAGGCTTGGTCGACCAGATCAGAACCACGATGACCTCATGCCTAAGATTGTTCAATGGGGTGCAGGTCATAGTAAAGGGCATAGTTCATGTGAACTTCATAGCAGGGGACCAGTTCCCCATAAACGCAACATTTATCATGTTTGAGGAAATGCCTGGGTTTAACCTGATCCTAGGGAGATCATGGTTGGCATAGCTTAGGGCTGTCTCCTCACCCATACACTAGGAGATCCACCTACTGTATGTAGGTAGAGAAGTGGTGATCCATGGTGACGAAGTAGCAACATAGGAAATTCACAATGTAGGCATGGAGAAAGGCCTAGAAATCATAACTTTTGAGAATGAAGCGCTTGTAGCAATCTACATTGACTACCTGGTAGAGGGGTTAGTTTAGCAAGTTGATCCCCAAAACGAAAACGCATGGACTGAGTTTCCCTTCCAAGAGGAAGGTGACGACGTCGATAAAGGCCATGGTGGAGCACCTCGGCCTTATGTCTCACTCAACCCACGTCAGGTCAAGAAGCAAATTCACCTAGCATAGCAACCCCACTGCTTCTATCCCACACACTGCTTATGTGTTTTTGCGCTATGGCTGGAAATGACCTAAAACTAGTAATGTGCATTTACGCGATGGCCCAAAATAGCCTAAAACTAGCAATACTATGCTATGGCCCGAAACAACCTAAAACTAGCATAAGTTACTAGTTAGCCTTTGTTCAAGTGGTTGACGCCATCATCTCTTTGGCATGTTATGCAATGGCCTGAAATGGCCTAAAACTAGCACATGAAAGCATGAACATTTTATACAAAACAAACGTATGCAATTCACAAGTTAGGACAAAATCCTCTTGCTTTAATCAAAATTGCTGTTTCAATGTTTGTATTACACAAAATTGCAAAATTTCAACTTTTCAAAAAAAAAGGAGATCCCATATGGTCATGGGTTGTCTTTGTTCATATCGTTTTTGCCTTCCACTTCCACATCATCTCTCTTTGCATGGCTTTCCCCTACTTCGTTTCTCATCGACTCTTCATTTCCTCCCTCCACGGGCACTGCACCCTCTTCTGGGGCCTACATCATAGGAAGAAGTGATCAACTAGGACAACGAAATGCAAAATGCAACAAAGAATAAACGTTAGCATAGTAAACATTGACTAACCTAAGAAGGTCCTGCATTTGTCATGAATGGTATCTGGTCTAAGGCGATCTTGAGGTGACGCCAGACCTCCTCTGCTGTAATATCTACCCAACACTTGTTGCCTGATGCAGCATCTGATGCAGCAGCTCTCTCCCTTTTGACGAGTGTCCACCTTGGATGACTCGAAGAAAAGGAGACAGTCACGGTCTCTCCTGTGGGAAGGGACACCTTCTAGTCAGGAGATTTTGTGACCTTGACCTAAGGGTTCTACGTTACAACATTCGAAAGTCAAGAAACTTAAATTGCCCCAGCCCCCACGATTATGGCAACTACGGTGGTGGTAGTTCAAGTGGCCTTGCATGTGACTATGACGTAGCATTTATGCATCTGCCATGACTGAAACGGTGACAGCAGTGACACAAAGGCCAAAATTATGCAACCACATAAAACAAAGATAGTCAAAAATGGATGCAAAACAAACAAGATGCAAAATGAGAGTAGAGAACAATAGAAGACACAAAACGAAAAGGCAAAGGAAACATAGCAACCTACTAGGTCAACGGTGTGCTCCTATGCACCGCAACGCGCAATTGTGTTGCACGGCCTAAGGTCTTCTTCATCTCCTCAACCTTTGCAAGTACCAAATAAATCTTAAGAGCCATTTTCCTACTTGCAGATTCACCTTATTCACTGCAAAGAACTCGCCTGGCTAGTCGTTAGCACAATTGCTTCACGCTCCGAAATCACCTTGTGCTTTGATGTGGGCTCTGCGTTCTTATAGTGGAGAATGGAAAAATTACTAGGGTTTAACCCCTACTTATGATCATAATGGAAAAATGGAAAAACTTGCCACCCTCTCTCTTTGATTAATGCGGATCGGGCTGTACAGCGTATCATGCTTGCCACGACATCGTAGCACTGTTAGCATTAAAGCCTTGACATGCTTCAAGCCAATTGTCTGCTTTCCTGAAAATAAAAAAAAATATATTTTTCTTCGTTACATGTCCAAAAATACTTTAAACTAGCAATCCCAGCAATTGTAACACGACGGGTCTGAAAAGACCTTAAACTAGCAATCCTAGCGTAGTTGCACCTCTAACGGTCTGAAAAGACCCTAAACTAGCAGTTTTGACCTATTACATTCATAGTCCATAATGATGTTAAACTAACAATACCACATTCTCACATGGGTAGTTTTCGTATCTTCTTTCATATTGGAAGTGTCCCAACTTCTAGCAGTTTCATGCTTTCATGTCAGTAGTCCACATTTTGGCATCAATAGCTTGGCACTTCTCATACCCGCAATTCCCTGTTCTGCATACTATCATTCTTTGCATGTTAAGATTCTATATATTACAATTTGGTAGTCCGAAATGACACTAAACTAGCAATTTGACATTTACATATTAATAGTTCCACAGCTTTACACTTTGCATCAGCAGTTCTACATCTTCAGCAATTCTGCATTCTCATGTCTTGGCTGTCCGCCATGACCTTAATTGGCAACTTTCAATCTTAGATCGTTACATTTCGCAAGTTGCATCCTATCACCACTTTACGAGTTTTCACTATACACAATCTCTACCAACAGAAGCCTCTTAACCAGGCTTTTATCTTATGTTGGCAGGTCGAGCAAGAGATGGAAGTTCATCGCGACCTCTCCATGCCCTTAACGCTAGTAGGGCCACATGGTAAAGTCATGAGATAGTTTAACTCCAACTTGATTGATTGGGGATCGACTACAATTAGCACCATAGTAGATTTAGAAACATCCTTAGACTAGCCCGATCATCTAGTCCAAGTCCTAGATTTAGAGGTTAGGGATGTAACTGAGGACCCTCTTGTCGAGACGCCTATGACCACGTCAAAAGGGGAGGTGAGGACATTGAAACTCAGCTTCCTCCTAGACACAAAAATGCACAAAAATATAGCCAAGATTCTGCAAGACAACATTGATTTCTTTGCATGGTCGTATAGCAACATGCCGGGTTTGGATCTGCAGCTGATTCAGCACAACATTGTCCTAGACCCACACCTGAAGGTAGTCAAGTAGAAGGCTCGCAAAGTGAAGCAAGAAATTGCACTAGCCATGAGGGATGAAATCACCAAGCTATACCAAGCTGGTTTCATCCGCACAGTTGACTACTCAAAATGGGTGTCCAACATTGTTGTAGTTTCGAAGAAAACGGGAGGAATCCGAATCTGTATAGACTTCTGGGACTTGAACAAGGCAAAAATCAAGGACAACTTCCCACTCCCAAGCATCGATTAGGTCATCGATACCATGGCTGGTCATGCTCTACTATCCTTTATGGATGGTTTCTCCAAATACAACCAAATCCATATTAACCCAGAGCACTAGCTATCAACAACCTTCATGACTCCATGGGGGACCTTCTACTACACCATGATGCCTTTCGGGCTCAAGAATGCTGGAGCAACCTACCATCGAGCAATGACTTACATTTTTAGCAACTATATCCTAGAAACATTGAATGATTACGTGGATGATATAGCAGTCAAGTCCAAAGAGGCACTTGATCACCCACGCGATCTAGGAATAGTCCTCAAATGTTGCCAAATGCACAACTTACGTTTCAATCCCAAGAAGTGCGTCTTCGGGGTGAAAATCAGACGCATGTTAGGGTTCGTAGTATTGAAGGCTGGAATACGGGTGGACCTTGACAAAGTCAAGGCCATCATCAACCTGGTGCCTCCCACAAGTCTTAGGGAGTTACGTGGTTTGCAAGGTAGAGTGCAATTCATTCGAAGGTTCATAGCAAGGTTGACCGACAAGTTACATCCCATGCAACTTCTTTTGAAGAAAGGTGTTAACTTTGAGTGGATAACCCAGTGTCAACAAGCCTTTAATGACCTAAAGAAGGAACTCTCACACCTCCTGACTGTGAATCCACCACAAAGGGATAAAGCCTTCTTTATCTACCTCACCACCTCTGACACATCTATTGTGGCACTGCTATGTTAGAAACGAGACGACGGTTCTGAGATACCAATGTATTATCTAAGCCATGCACTAATAGCACACAAGGAAAAATACAATGAAGTGGAGAGGAATTGTCTTGCCTTAGTGTTCGCAGTAAAAAAGTGGAGGCATTACCTATTCCATAGTATGACCAACATCACTTGCAAAAGCAATATACTTTGGGCTATCACTAACAACCTATACGAAAGTAGCAGGATAGCCCGATGAAAAGCGATAACCACAGAGTTCGATTTACATTATGTAAGCTGACAAAGGGCCAAGCTGTAGCAACCTAACTCACAGCCTCACCAGTCAACAATCAGGCCATCATAGACCCCAAATTTCTAGACGAGCATGTTAGCAATGTCGACATTCTCTCATTGCATCTGAAAGCCACTTTACACTTCGACGATGCCTCAACCACGCAAGGGGGTAGTGCCACTGCAGTCAATACACTCCCTTCTAGGGAAATGCATCTGTCCACATATCGTTTTGTGTTCCCTTGCACCAATAATGTGGTAGAATATGAGGGGTTACTTAGAGGCCTCTTAACTACCCAAGCACTCACCTGGCAATCTAGGGAGATTCACAGCTAGTCATGAATCAAATCACCGAGGTCTACGCCTATAAGGCTACGCACCTGCAACCCTACTATGACTTAGCTAAAACCCTGCTTAAGCAATTTACAACCATAGATGTGCAACACATGCCATGCAACGAGAACATCGTGGTAGACGCCTTAGCTACTCTAGCATTAAACATTCCATCACATTCCTTGGCAAACCTGTCAACTTCGATTATCAAATGCGCAAAGCCTATCACTCACGCAAAACACGTGGCCTCTGTCAGTGCCACAGATACCCAAGAGTGGTATGCCCACATTAAAGCTTACCTATAGCATGGCAAGCCCCTAGGTGGATTGACATCTTCCCAGAGAGATGTAATCCGTAGGCATGCACGACAATATGTGCTCATGGGAAATGATGCCCTATGCTGACGTTCCTACGACAGGATATTGCTAGCATGCATGGGTAGGGGGTAGGTGCAGAGGGTAGTTAATGAAGTACATGAGGGGCTTTGCAGTGGACACATAACACCAAGGGCTATGGCTACAAAAATTAGATGGCTAGGGTAATACTGGCCCCACATGGAATGTGGCTGCTTGTCGAAAGTCAAGATGTGTGACACATGCCAGAGATATGCAAATCTCATACACGTAGCACCTGCAGACCTGCACCCAACAAAAATTACATGGCCCTTCCAACGATGGGGATTAGACCTCATAGGGCCTATCACACCTAAGTCCTCTGCAAGGCATAGTTTCATTATCACCACCACTGAGTACTTTACCAAGTGGGTGGAGCTATCCCCCTGAGGAAGACAATGTCTCAGCAAATTTACCATTTCATCCTAGACAACATCGTAACAAGATTTGGGCTTCCAATGACTATTGTGACGGACAATGGGCCACATTTCAGCAGTACAAAAACCCAAACCTTCTGCAACAAGCTAGGCATTAAATAATTATTCTTCTCCCCCTATTATCCATAGGCGAATGGGTAGGCGGAGACTACAAATAAGTCCATCATCAACTTGCTGAAGCGGATGCTCAACAATAGCGAGAGATGGTGGCATAAGAAAATCCTCTACGTCCTGTGGGCCTACTAGACGATGTGTAGAACCGCAAAAAGTAAGACTCCTTACAGCCTTGTTTATGGATATGAAGATGTGTTTCCACTTGAGTTGTAGATACCATCACTTCGAATGATCCTATTCGACGTCATGAGCGAAGCCCAGAACAATGAGTCGCGGATCATCAACCTTGACTCAATAGAGGAGGAGCGCGCATAGACGCTGAGATGCATCGAGCATTACCAAAGCAAGCAGCAGCAGAAGCACCGTGCAGACCCACATCGATGGCTAGTGCAGAAGGGAGACCTCATTCTCAAGGCCATTCACGAGCACGTGAGAAAATTCTCAGCCAATTGGGAAGATCCTTACGGGGTCACTAAAGCCTTTGGGAATGGAGCCTTCAAGCTGGCAGACATGGACGGCAATGAGTTCGCCAATTTTTTGAGTCACTCGTACCTCAAGCCGTACTACGTTTGAAGCACAACGGTAGCCACCACCATCTGCTATGACGATAAACTGGCAACAACACCAAGTAGCGACCGCAATGACATTAAACTAGTGGCATCAGACACCATCCACCATGACATAAAATTGGCACAACTAGTCCACCATGACATAAAACTGGTGCAGCGCATCTACTACAACGTTAAACTTGCATGTACAGTCTCCCAAGACCTTAAACTGGCACAGTGGTCCATTGGGACCTTAAACCAACACACGGTCTATCAAGACCTTAAACCGGGTTCGTGTCACATCCCCAGTGTGCATCTACGCTAAGTACGCATTAGACGGGCACACACGGTGCTGACGTGTGGGTGGGATGTCGTAGCTCTAGAACACAGTTCATGATGCACTGAGAACGTGGTCTAGGACACATATGATGCTACCACCCTTGGCATCATGCTGACCCTTCGAAGATGTTGTATGACATTATACAAGCCCTCCGAACCTACCGTCGCCATGGCCCATCGCCCTGACGGTAGTTCCTTGGCTAGTTTCCACAGTTGGAGTTCTAGTAGTATTGTGGCCTAGCCACAATATTGTTACTCTCTAGCCCCCTGCCAACACCTCAGCTGGCACAATGTTTAGCTATGTGGTAGCTGATCCCTTAGCTAAATTGAGAATGCATGTCCTTGGTAGGGATTCCAGGGCATCCGCACTCACAGCACCTCCCGGTGCCTTTGAGGCTAGCTCCTCCACGTCGATGCTGCCAAGGCTGCTGTTGGCCTTCCTACTTTGGACATCCACGCTAGCGACGATGCCCAACAGCTTCAACAATGCCAGCAGCCAGCAATACCTTTGTCCTGAGGGCACAACTTGTGATAGCAGCAAACGCTATAGTGTTGCGAAGTGAGTGCCTCGACTAGCTTAGCTACTTTAGAGTGCAAATTTCATGATGTGCATAACACAACTCACTCTATGGAAAGCATTTGTAGGTAGGTTAAAACCCTTTATGGATGTAACAAAACTCATCCTGCGAGGGAAACACCCATCCTACGAGAGGTTGAAGAACAGCACCAACCAAAGATGAAAACGTGAACGAGTCCCTCATGAGCACTCTGATGAGGGACTCTGCTAAACATCATATTTGCTCTCTACCTTAACCTCTGCAAAACCAATGCAACACTCCCAAGTGCAGCCAAGCGATGTCTTGACACTCACCAAGTGACAACCTCAGCATTCTACCTGCTGTGATGTTTTGTATTCTTTGTCAACGTCTATCAAACCCATTCTCAAGACGTCGACAAAGAGGGGCCAATGAAACACCCTAAAAAATTTGAAGTTATTATTGCTTCACCAGGCCTTGCAATTCATGTAGCACCATGATAGTTCTTTGGGAGGAGAACGCTCTCAGTTCAGGCCAGCTAGTTCAGAAAATTTTCTACTTTGGGCATGAACAAGCTCTATTGGTCACCCTTCCTATCCACCCAAGTAGCTTGCCCAACCAAAAACCTTCTCAGAAATGGTGCACAGAGTTGGCAGTAGCATTCAGGTTGTGCAAAATAGTTTGACAAGTTCTCTAAGTCACGAAGTTTGCTATGCTACGCTATGCCTTGCTATGTAGCGTAACAAGCTTTAGAAAACAATTGCAGAACGAAGTGCCACCCTATGCTACGCTACGCTACGTAGCGTAGCATAGCAACAACTATACAATCAGTCCCATCACCCAAATTCAAGTCCTTCAACAATGTCCATGTCCATCTGGAAGCAGCGGACCATGTCTGTTGCTACGCTACGCTAAGCTACATGGTGTAGTGAGGCGTAGCAATCCTACGGAAAAGATAGAAGGCAACTCAAAGGGCAGAATCAGCAAAGTTTGTAGGTTTTGCAACGTAAGAAGCAAAGTCTGAAAATTGGAAAAGTCTTTGTGACTGAGGCTAGTTGCTATGCTACGTTACGCTATGTAGCATAGCATAGCGTAGCAAGCATGCAACACATGTAGCGAAATGCACGACAAGATGCTATGCTATGCCGAGAATGCTATGCTACAAAGCACAGCAAAGCATGTGGGTGGTTGTGCGACATCAATGTACTTCACCTAATTAGACCATTGGCACACATCTCCAGACACTAATGGTGCAATTACAATGTGGCAGACTCGCAGTTTCGGCATGGCAGGCTTGCACTACAATAGCCATGCAAGTCCAACGGTCATGCATGGCACATGCAGCATAAGCAAGTCAATGTGGGCCCAAGGCACATGGCATTCAAAATGCCCCCTTCGCGTGCCCTTGGCCCTATAAATACCCCAATGAGCAGCATTCAAAAGAGAGCTATTTGGTTTTTCTTACAGTAAGCAACATTCAAAGGGTTTGAATTTTTTCAATTCTTCAACTTCTCCTCTCCCTAGCATTGTAACATTGAGCATTGTAAGCTTTCTGTTTGACATTGCAAACAGTTAGCATCTTCAGCTAGCATTTTGTTCTATTCCCCTTCTACCACTTTGGTAGAACCCTACATCGTCAGTACCTAAATCCGTACCCAAGCGCACAACCTGTTTCGCTCTACATGTCTCGGTTACTCTCAAGATCTCTACACTCTGTCACGCTGTGCAATTGACTATATCCACCTCGACAGAGAAAACTTGTAGCTTCAGAGTGGTACATTCTTCTAACTGCATTTTACTTTGTTTCTTACTTATTATTGTGTGTCGGATTGTTTTCTACTTCATTTACTTTCAAGCATTACTTCGCATTTTCGTTCCCGTTTTCAAGTTATATGTTGAAAAAGGCTATATAGATGCTGATTAAGTCCCTGTGTGATCGACCAGACCGTTTAGGGTATATCCGCACACACCTAGTATGGCCCTCCCATGGATACGAGGTCGAAACTATCGTGCTTGCTGACCCCTCGGTGTTTTCCAGCTACCAATGTTTTTGGTCATTACAAAACCAGGACTGGAAGGAGTATAGTGTCAAAATGTATCAATGGGATCAAACTTAAAAGAACCATAAACAACAATACAAGTAGGAATGAGAGGTGTGCCTTAAGAGGTACAAAGATGAGTTTATGGAGCATCATTATCATGAAATATTGCTCGATGCAATTGGCATAACATGGGCTTATGAACTATTTGCTAGCAATGTAGTGGTGAGTGGAACCCCTGAGAGATACATTGCTGTGCCTTTAGGATAGGTCTCTTCTATGAAATTTTCACTAGGGCTATCCTCATGGATAGCTATGGAGAAAGGAAAGACTCTTGCAGGTATTGACCTTAGTGAGGAGGATTGGACACAACTATCAGAGGCGAATGCTTGAAGGCAAGCCTCGATAGGATGCCTCTAGATATGGATGTAGCTACTTCTAAAGTTGTTCTAGTTTGAATTGCTTTTATTTTTGTGATATTTTTGCATGTCACTTATTTGTTAGCTAATTTATTATTTTATTTTACTTAAAGCAAGTTCTAAGCAATGGTGTAGGCCCTAGCACAGTAGCAAAGGAAGAGGAAGAAGAGAAATACCAACCCCCACCAAACATCATTGACTAAGCAAGCTAAAATGTAGCCTTGCTATTGGGTAGTTTTGCATTTTGACAACTTTTTGTTTTGGATGTATACTTGAACTATATATTTTATTGATGAGTTAATGGGAATGTGATGATGATTCATATATCACTTTGTTGTATTTTATGTAATGTTGCACAAATTTTAATTTACAACTGATTGATGCAATTAGGCCCCTTATGGGCCCCATGCTAGTTTAAGGCCATGGCAGAAAGGCCATTGCTAATTTAAGGTCATTTTAGGCCATCAATAGTTTAAGGCCATTTCAGGACATTGATAGTTTAAGGCCATTTCAGGCCATTTCAGGCCATTGCGCAATTGAAAGTAAGTTGCCAGTTTTAGGCTTTAGTGAGCCATGGGATAGCTTAGGGCCTTTCTAGGCCATGGTACCAAAAGGAAGCAAGTTGCCAATTTTAGGCCTTAGCAGGCCATTTTTTTCAAAAAGAAAGGGCTAAAAAAAACTACATAAACTAAAGAAATTAAATAACTAATGCAAGATGCAAACATAAGTGTACAAGAAAAAACAAAAGGCGATCAAGGCATGCAAACAAACTAAGGGGATACTTTAGTCAAGTAAATGTTTCCTAACCTGATGTGGGTTAGGAGGTGCATAAGNGGGGTGGGGAGGGTGCAAGGAGATACTTGCCTAGGCTTTCATTAGTTATGCAAAATGGTAATTCTACCTAGAGAGCTCCCTTAGGAAGGTTGCTCATTTCATTTGGTTGCCCAGATGGATCAGCTAGACAGAGTTTTCCTTCATCCCAAATAGATGGCATGTCTTCAAATAATTCTACTTTGGACCCTTGCTCTTCATCAACATTGTTGATGGTTAGGGGAGATACATTCTTACTATATATTACCACCTCTCCACCCTCATAGGGCAGGTGGATTTCTTGATGGATAGATGAAGAGATGGCTCATAACTGGGCTAGTCAGGACCTTCCTATGATTAGGTTGAACCTGGGCATCTCTTCAACAATAATGAACTCGAAGGGGGGAGGGGGGGGGATGCAAGGTGATACTTGCCTAGACTTTCATTAGTTGTGAAAAATGGCAATTCTACCTAGAGAGCTCCCTTCAGAAGGTTGCTCATTTCATTTGGTTGCCCAGATGGATTAGCTAGATAGAGTTTTCCTTCATCTCGAATAGGTGGCATGTCTTCAGAGAATTCTACTTTGGACCCTTGCTCTTCATCAACATTGTTGATGGTCAGGGGAGATACATTCGTAATATATATTACCACCTCTCCACCTTCATAGGGCAGGTGGATTTCTTGATGGATAGATGAAGAGATGGCCCATAAATGGGCTAGTCAGGACCTCCCTATGATCAGGTTGAACTTGGGCATCTCTTCAACAATAATGAACTTAGCAGTAGTGGGGAATTTCTCCCATGCCACGAAAGTGATCATGATCATTCCCTTCACAACAACACATGCTCCATTGAAGGATTTTAAGCATGTCATTTTAGTTGGCTTGATCTGGTCAACCAGACCAAGATTTTCAATGACTAGGAATGGGATGACCTTGGTCATCACCCCATCATCAACGTGCACTTTGTTAATTCTATACTACCCTACATGAATTATTATGAATATTAGCACATTGGTCACTAACCCTTTTCAAGGTCAACCTTAACTACCTCATTGCAAAATGTCAAGGATGTTGACCTCGACTCTTGGGTTTTAGGGGAAAGCATTGTAGCCTGGATGGCCTTTTCATTTGTTGGAATATCTTTCTTAATAGGAATAGAGGTCAACACATGGGCTAATGTCTCATGGTGAGTAGAGGAGGTCATTATTAGGTCATACATGATCAAAGTTATGTTCTTTTGTTTGAGAGCCTATTTAACCTGTGCTAGTGCATCCAAGAAGTCTTTTTCTACTATCTATTATTTTGGTATCCCTTACTTCTTCCATGTGGCCCAAGAGATAGATCTCTTGGGGAGGAGATTTAACCTTTGCTTGTGTAGTGGGCTTCCTAGCCTCAATGCTTGTTTGTTGGTTGCTTGCACTTGCATTGGCATCTTGAAATGATGAGGCCATGGGGATGGCAGATAAGGGGATGGGCTTAGGAGGACCTAACTCCATACATTTCCTAATCATCTTGTCAGTGAGATGCTCATCAGGTCTTTTGGGATGTGACTTTGGACAAGCATGGTATGAAGAAGTTCCCACCATCGGACCCTGGGCAGGTGGGGGATCTGCATGTTGTGGCACCTTGATGATGAAGGGTGTTTGGGTTGTTGTTGCCATGACGTGCTGTAGGGTCCTAACCATAAAGGGCATTGTGGGCACTCGAGGTGATGCTCTGATGAAAAAAGGGGACTGTGGTCTAGTTGATATTGAGGCCCTAACATTACTAGAGCGTGTGTGAACCACAAATGCTCCACATGCCAATTCTGCATTGTCATCAACATTGATGATGTAGCCTGCACTGCTAGTGTTGAGGAGGTCTTTGTAGACCTTCATTGGTTGGTTTTCTAGTTATATAGGATTGCTATCATCAAGGACCAATTTGCCTTGATCAATCATGCATTGAATGTCATATTTTAATGGCAAGTAGTAATCTGTATTATGGCCATGCAATTGGTGATAGTTGCAGAATCGGTCCAACCTAATGTTTTTAGGGATTGGGGGCTCATTTGGCATAGCTACTGAAGGGTTTTTGAGGACCTTGCAGTACTGCTCATGGCACTTGCGTGCATCCTTAAACATCTACTAGTGCTGGATGCACCAAATACAAAGCAACTAGTCCAAAAGTATAAATAGCTTGATAGGTAATGGGGTATACTTTGAGTGATCCTTATGCTCAAAGTCTGGCCTTAGGATAGTTTTCCCTATGGCCGTTGCTGGTATAGGCTAGTTGGTTCTCACAGTGCTAGAACTAAATGCTTTGTTGTTGTTGGTTGGGGCCTTAGGCACCTTGGTCATTAGTTTAGTGTTGTTGGGCTTGTCCTCATCAGCCATAGTTGCAATGGTTTCTATTGCCTTACCCTTTTCTTTATCCTCTTTTATGTGCACATTCTTATAGGCCACATAGGTTGGGTCCTTACTAGCCTTTGCCATGTCTTGGATGCTCTTTTTTTTAACAAAGGATTGGATTAGGGAGTGTAGGGCTAGATAGTATAGTTTTGACTTAATAAAGTCATTTACCGAATCTTTAAAGATTGCTAGAAGGTGGGTTTTTGATATTGGCCTCTAGATTTCATTGAGTGCGGTGCTCCACTACTGAATGAACATTTGCACAGGCTCTAGAGGGCCCTTCTTGATGTCCATTAATTAGTATAGGGTGGCTAAAGGCTTCAAGTTGTACTTGAAGTAGGTCACAAATTGGCTAAGAAATTCTTCCAAAGTATATGTGGAAGCCTTGGGGAGCACACGATACTAGTCAAGCACCTTGCCAGTTAAGGACATGGCAAAGATGTAGATAATCGCATGTGGCCATTCTTGTAGGAGCAAGCATTTAAAATGAAAATTTATGAGGTGGGCATTGGGGTCCCCCTCACCAGTGTATTTAGTAAACTGAGAAAGCTAGACCTTGGGAGGCAAGGTTAGTGATGGGACCACAGGACTGATGGGGTCATCTTGGTATAAGTCCATCATGTGGACTATTTCAAAGTTAGTAGCTTTAAGCCACCTAACCTCCTATACTAGTGTTTGGATGAGTTGGAACACTTGGTTCAAACTTAGGGAAGATGCAACTAGTTGCATCATTTGTGCTACCTGTTGTGCCATTTAAGTGGCCCATGGCCCTGCTGTGGGCTATGAAACCACGTGGGATGCTTACTGTGTTTATTGTTGCATGTATTCTTGAGTGTGTGATTGCTATGCTATAGGCATAGAGGCTGGTACCCACCACACGGTTATTTCTTGCACTGTTATTAGAGGTGCTAATGAGATGAGTATGAAGGAAACCTAGGTCATGTGTGGCTAAGACAAGGGCATCATCTACATGTATGGTTGTGTTAGCATCATGGATGTTAGTAGGGAAGGCTGCATGAACTAGGAAAAGATGATGAAGGGAAAGGTGGTAGAGGGTACCACACCTTGTTGTGCGTATAGTACTTGATAGCTTGCCACCCTAGGCATGGACATGGGTGGTGAGAGTGATGTTGCTACCTCAAAGAAGGTAGATGACTTCGACTAGTATAGAATGAAACTAGCAATAGGTTGCTCAACAAAGGTGTAAAAATAATTTCTAGTTTCCAAATAAGCCTTAAACTCATCTTGCCCATCCTACAAGGGGTCATCATAGTTTGATGCTGCATCATGTTCATTAGGCACGCTTACTTTAACAAGTTGGTCTAGTAACCAACAAAAGTTGTTAAAAAGTGGGATGAAGATGTTAGGCATTGGAATGAATTGCTTTCCATTCTAGTGTATGATTTCAAAGCTTTGCTTGGCATCTAATTCTTGGCAATCTAATGATAAACCTATTTGAAGTTTCACATAGAGAAAGTTGTATTTTCATTGTCAAGCACCATGTGCTTGGGTGGTTGGTTGTGCAGTCTGAGTGACTATCATTGTGGCTATACAAAACTAAGTGGGGGATCAATTTCTACCACTTGTTGGATGGGTTGGATCACCTCTGTGCTTAGGGTAGAGGTTGAAGGGTGCATGGGATTCATGTTACTATGTAAAAATAAAATAAATGATGGTGCTGAATAGAAAATGGTTAAGTGTAGAGAATGTTAGAAAAAATGGCTAAGTATGAAAAACTCAGAAAATAGGCTAGAAAATGACTAACTCTGGAAACATTGCTAAAAGTAACTAACTCTAGTGTTATGTGCACTAAACTCTGAGAAGTTGTTACACTCTTTAGAGCACCTAGAGTTTAGCATAATAGATACAATTGGGATTTTGTCCTATGGGGTTCCAAGGGAACCAACAATTGGGATGAATCGACACCAACCGAATTGTAGACAAATTTTGCATTGGCCTATGATCTAGCGACTGCCATGGAAGGTCCATAGGGGTGTTATGCTATGCTAGCTTGAAACTAGTAATAGAGTTGCAAAATGCATGTGGGACCACCCTTGAACACAAAAGGAATGGGAGTCCCTTCTTATAGCACCAGAAAACTATGATGATTGAAAATGTCAATGGCTAGAACACTAAGGGGTTAGGGGGCATACAGCGTAACCTTGAGTCTATGCAATGGTTGTGCTAGAAAATAAATATGGGGTGCCTTGAATGGTCTTGTCAATTAGACAAGGACTTATGAGGTGTTAAGATGAATGTGTGTGAGAGGGGTTTATACTACGTTACGTGTGGGCATCAAGGCTGGTTAAGCTAGAGAGTAGCAAGGTGTCCCCTCTTGAGAATAGTAGTGTAAATGTGCAAATACATGCAAAAAAATAAATAAAATGTGAGTACTATGCTAAGTGCTAAAGAAATAGTGCTTGAAAAATGCAAAAAAACTTAAGAATGAAAGTGAACTACCCCAAATGGAGGAGCATAGCTATTGTAGAAAAAGAGGTAAGAGTGGTGCATGGTATATAGGTAGGCATAGTGGTAGCGTAGCAATGTATTCACAATCTCTGGGATGTTTGGGACATGGAACTGATAGCTGCTATGGGGACTAAACCTACTGGGTTGGCTATTGCTATGTTTCACACATATGGTAGTGAATTGCATTCTGGATAGTGTGAATTAGTTATCCAATGGGATCCTAGAATGCGCCAAAGTGCTAGGTGTGTTTGAATGCTTAAGTGCGAGAGTGCCAAGGATGCTTAGAATGCCAAAATGCCTGATGCTCTTTTTGACTTGCCAACCCTTAGAATGCTGAATGCATGGGTATTTATAGGGCTAGGGCTGGCGCAAAATGTAGATCAAGTGCCACATGACATGAGGGTAGATAGGGTGACATTGATGTTTGCTATGCTTCCATGGGAGTAACAAAGTTTTATATTCTAGAGTACTACAACGGGTTCCCAAAGATTGCTAAACTATGAATAAATGACCAAGACTGCATATGAGAAAGTTGAATGACCACAATGTACCTACAAATAGTGCAAAAATAGTGAAACTTGATGGCTACGCTTTGGGACTACGTCTTCCCCTATTTTGAGTAGGGTCAAGAATAGGTACAATTTTTGGGGGACCAATGGGATGAAAAAGAGATACAAATTGTTGATCCTGCTTACCAAAGGAATGTCGAAGTTGAGACAAAAGCTGATGTTGAGTTCTGGAAGCTTTTGGAGGGTATTGGAGGCTTTTCTTCAATGTCACATTGGCTACGCTCTAGAGCATAACACAACACTTAGTCAAATTTTGCAAAATTTGATGCCCAACACTAGTTATGCTAGATATGCTCTGGAGCATAGTAGAGTGTAGTAGGAATACTTAGAAAAATTTGATAGAATCTACAGTCTTCTTCATGCTACACTAGCTACGCTCTAGGGCATAGTAGGAGAGGTAACCTTAGGAGTTAGAAAATTTTCCAAATTTCTTTTCTATGCTAAGCTAGCTTGATAGCTTCTTACCTAACACTTAGGCAAAAATGACCACTAAAAAGTATGCTATTCTAGCTACGCTAGGGAGTGTAGCAGAGCATAGCATCCAAAAAGATAGAAAATTTGTTGAATTGTTTCATCCATCCTATGCAATCTTGATAAATTCTAGCTTGGCACTTGGGCAAACTAGCAATGGAAGTGCTTGCTACACTGGCTATGCTCTAGAGTGTAGTAGGCAGGGTGAGAGCATAGTAGAACACTTAGAAAAACATTTTATGCAATTGCTATTGACTCTTAGAAAATTTCGCAAAAAAAGCCTTGATGCATGCTACACTGGCTATGCTGGGGAGCATAGCATCAATACTTAGAAAAATTTGCCAAGTTTTGACACTTAGACAAATTTGTAGTTGAAGTGCTGAAGCCTAAAATTGGTGGTGTTTTAGTTCCCTCTTTCTTATTATGCCAAAATTGGTACATCTCACTAAGGTACTATTCTCCTCTTTTAGAGAGGATGTGCCATAGAAGTAATTCTTGAAGTTGAGTTTTGATTGCCTTAGGGAAAAATGCCATGAATGGCCCAAAGTTCATTTCTATGATGATCATGGTTAACATGGATCTCTCTTAGATGGCTTGGAGGCATGCTTGGAAAAATGTAAGGCATTGTGCTTGCACTAGAGCCAATGGTTCTATAGCCTCCTCTTAGATTGACTACCCTATAGTAGAAGCCTATTGATGAATGCTAAATAACTAAGCCTCTTGTTCTTCATGCTCGGCTAGTGGGCCTTGTTCTTCTGGTTGGCCTCTACCACCTCTTGGGTGTGTTTGCCAGCACCCTATGAAGGCCCTTCTTGTGTTCCTCTTTTTGGGGCCTTTTGCAATCAATCAAGGATTTGGTGTTACTAAGGTGTTTTTAATTTATCATCAACAGGTTTATACTTTACTCATGGCCTTGGTTCTATTAAGTTCTTAGCTCATGTGATTGCAGAGTTAGAAATATTTCAAGAAAAATGCCCAAAAAGTGTTAACTTCTTTTATGACCCTTTACAATTGGCTTCTCTTTCTTGATGTATGGCTTATAATGATGATTGTGATTCCTTTGGTGAGAGAATTAGAGATTTTGGCATGCATACGATTAATTGTTCATTAAGACATTTAAGGTTTTTGACATTCTTACCCTTATAATGCCTTCGAGGCAATAGTAAATTTCAAAAAAATGGCACAAGTTTTCCACACAAGCACCTACCTTAGCTAAATTGAACACTCCCAAATCAAATAGGTTCAAAAATCATAAAAATTGGAGTAGTATGGAGTAAGATATCATGTGTGGAATTTGGTTGTGCGGAGCTTTGAGTTGAGATAGAAAAATGCAAAAAATCCCCTAGATTCAATTGATGATAATGTGTTTTTTGCACATCATGTGGGTCCTATTTATAGATTTTTTATCAATCCAATATTGGGTACCTAACATTGGGTGCCTGATATCAACTCCCATAAGATATCGGGTAGTTGATATTAGGGGTCTTTAAATTTCATTTTATGAGGAAATTTCGCATGAAAAATAAATATTTGTGATTGGTTGGAAGGTTTCATGTAAAATCCAAAGTTTTGGGGTAAGTGAGAATTCATATTTAGGCATTGGTAGTGTTAGAATAAGGAATTGTAGACATTAAAAGCTTTGAAAGATGTAAGAACAGGGGTATTGAATTCATGGTATAGAATGGATTGATTATATGATAAGGGAAGGTTTTAAGTTTATCATTTATTCACTTGGAAGATTTAAAATGATGTATTTGTGTTAGAAAAGTACAAGTTACAATCGTTATATAAGTGGATCCTTCCCAAAGTAGGCTCCCATCCATAAGGCCCTTGTATAACCACACCTAAAAATGTTTGTAGGAACTAAAGGGGTTGAATGTAATGCATACTTATTAAATAAAACACACATGTTAAAACTAGAAATTTGACAAAATAACTCTATGTTACATAAAATGATAAGTTATGGTCATATGGATAGTGAGATGAGATAGATTTTAGAAAGGATTGCAGAGATGGGAATGTGAGGTGCTTCACCATAGGCATAATGAATCCTTGTGTGTTATTAATGGTTAAAGTAATCATTAGCACTTCTTTACAAGATTCAAACCAAGTCCAAACCATGTTCCAATGACATTGCATTGTTTTATCTCTTTGATTGACAACCATAAGACTACCATTGTTGCAAAGAGTAGCATGACTTGGCGTTTTTGTCCAAGGGAGGAGTTTATTCATGGCACATTTTTTTCTTGAATTCTGAGAAGCCACCAACCTTTAGGCATGGGTAACATATCTTTCCAATGGGAACCCTAGAAATTTATTTAGTGCCTTTTTATTTTACTTTTATTTATGTCAACCTTACTAAAGGACTACCTTGAAGCATGGGTAACATGTCTTTTCAGTGACATGTAAAGGCAACACTTATTTTGCTCTTACTTCCATTTCTATTACATCTACAAGGATATAATTACAACCTTAGCAATATGATAGAAAATAAAAAAGTGATCAAAGATATTCCACAAATTTCCTTGATGTCACACCCTTCACATTTCCATTTGGTTCTTCACTTTTTTGTCTAGGCATAATGATTATGATTTTATTTTTAGTTTGATGATAAAAAAAAGAATATTATTATGATCATGGTAAGAACCTCTTATTAATGGGATGGATGGATGGATGATGTGGCCTTATTGTCTAGATATTCAGTCCCTCATGACTTTGACAACATAGAGAAAACCTTACCTCAATGGGCTTCATGATGTGTTTTATCACAAGTGAGAATACTGAGAAAGGAAATGAAAATAAAATGTGGAAAAATTTGAAAAGGATAGCAAAAAATTATATCAAGAAATGATAAAATGATAAAAATATTGTAAAATAAAAATATGAATAACACTTATCTCCCCCATGACTAAGCTTTTGACCATGGAAAGAATTAATAAGTGGATAGGTAGGCTCCATGCATTTGTAAAATAGTGTTAAACTTTCATTTTCAAGCCACTAGGTATCTTTTGATTTAGTGGTAGCTACATAGATAGGTTGTTGTTCACACATTTGGTTGTTAAATGTACAGTGGGTCAGAGTATGAGTAGTGTGAACTTTGCAGATGTTTGACCCATGATTGCATCCTTTATCATGATTAGTTATGTATGGCTTTTTTTGTCTCTCCACAATGCTAGGTTCATTATTTTTGGTAGGTCTTGGAGTAACAACGGATGTTGGACTTTGCGTAGGATCAAAGGACATTGGTTGTGAAAGGAAGGATGTTGTACTTGATTGGGATTGTGTTGGTTTGGATGAGTTACTAGGTCCATGAGTGTTGCACTTACATGTGGGAGCTATCCTAAAGAAAGGTAATTTCTAAGATTGTGGTAGGGACCTACTAGCATTATCATGTCTATGCATGTTCATAGCACAAGTGACATCCTTTCATTGATGTTGTGGTGTTGAAACATATCGTTTGCTAGTTGTGACATGTAATGGAGAGGAGTATGAGAATATTAAGGATATGATGGAGGATGAGAGGTGTGAGGTGGTGATGCTTTAGAAGATGTCCTAGGTTGATAATATTCAAGAGAGTTGTAGTAGCGAGTTTGAAGTAGAGAAAGAAGAACTATTTGGGGAAACAGGTTGTTAAACATAGTATCTATATGGGTTTGGCTAGCAATAAGGGTAGGGTTGGTTTGATGATGGCCTCCCCCACAACTGTGGGTTTTGCCATTACCATTGAGATAGTGTTGAGGCTAGTAAGAAGTCTTGTTAGGATGGTATGGTTGGTTGTAAGATTGTTTATAATTACCTTGTGAGAAAGGTAATTTCCTAGGCATTTACTTTTGTATGAACTTTAGATTTAATGCAAAATCCCAGTAATCATGTAGATGTGACATGACTGGGCAATATTCCTTCAGATGGTCATATATGTAGATGTTACATCCATCATCTTTAGTGGTTGAGTCTATAGCCTCTTCTTCTACAACCATTTTCATTTTTTGTTGATAAGTGTTCTTAACTATTTCTTGGTTCTTTTTCCTCCTTTTATTGTGATCACTTAATTCATTTTTCATTACTCTCTTCTTTATGGTTTTTATGAAATTTGTAGATTTCTCATTTATCCATTCCAACATCTTATCTAACCTTGCTTCAAAATCATTGATAGAATTTTGCATTAGCAAGTTTTGTTGTGAAATCACCTCATCGAGAGCTACATCATTTTCCTTATCATAGATGTGGATCTTCTTCTTTTGAAGAGTTGGTTCCTAGTGATATTTCTCAACATCTTCCCATTTACATAGCTCTCATTCTTCTTTTTCCACATGCTTGATTAACTTTTGAATTTGATAGGTTCCTAGTTCATATAATTGACCTTGAGCATACATCCCAAGGATCTCTCTCATTTGGCTATGAAGCCCATCTATGATGTGGAAAAGTTGCTCTTCTTAAGAGAAATCATGGCCTGGGCATCTATTTAGTAGAGAATAGTATCTATCTAGGGCCATATCCAAGGGTTCATTTTTTTCTTGCTTTCATTCTTGGATTCATTTCCTTAGGTTGGACACCCTCACATAGGTTTGGTATTTCTCATTGAAGAGTTCTAGCATTGTGGACCATCGATGGATTGAATTTGGTCTCAATGATCTATACCACACTTTGGCGTTATCTATTAGTATCCTAGGAAAGATCTTAAGCTTTTTCCACCTACTTTCAATGTTTTGTAAGACACAAGCATCATGGAAGGCTTGAAAATGATGTTGTGGATTAGAATCATAGCCTCTCAAAACTTTAGAAATATTATTCATATCAAGACTTTTGATGGAACTTTCCTTGCAATACCTGTTGGGTATTTTAACTACCTCTATAATCTACATCATCCTCTTAGTGGAAAAAAATGGTTCACTATCATCAAACATGTCATGGTAAAAATTTCTATTTTTATTTGCCTGATTATGATGATCTTGCCTATGTTCATTTTGATGTCCTTGATTTTTCCCTTGGTTTTGATTTCTATCCTTATTTCGATAACATAGTGGAGCTTGATTTCTATACCTACATTTATCTTCATTAGAATAAGACATTGAAGAGGAAGAGGAAGATGAGGAACTTGGAGATTCATCATGGCTTCTATAGTATTTCCCATGGTCCCTTGATTTATCTTTTCTAGATTTTGAGGAGGTCCTAGGCCTTGAGGCCTCCCATAGTCTAGGACTTACTTCATTTCCTCTAGGATTGTCTACCTTAGGTGAATTTAGTCCTTGAGTTTATTTAAGGTGGTTATGAACATATGAAACCCTTGCATGAGGTTGGTCACTCCAATTTTCTTTAGTATATATTTCATTAGTTCTCCAATGAATGTTTTCTCCATATAATGCATCATTATTTCCTTGTGAAAGAGAAATTGTTGTTAGTTTATGATGTGAGTGACTTAATATTTTTCAAAAGATAATTTGTTAATGCATTAATAGCAATTGTGTATAATATAACTAATCCATATAACTAGCACTATCCCCAACAACAGTGCCAATGATGAGCAATGAGTTACCTCTATGCCCAACCATATGAATCATAAGCGTTTACACATGATTTAGTTGAATTCCATGGATTGGACTAGTTGTGGAATCTAGATCATTATGTCTTGATCATAGTTCATTGTCTTCCAACTTGGAATAGTGGTAGCTTTGTCATGTATGGTTTAGTCCAAAGTGAGGTATATGATAATTGAAATTATTTTGACCTTATGCTACTACTAATGATAATAAAAAAATTAATTAATTAAGTTAATTAACAATGGAAAGTAAAGTCTAAACTAGCCTATGTGTGATGAGTATCAAATTCTAATCCTTCATACATGCCTTGGACTTCGCATAACTACCAGTGGGATTACCAATTGTATCGTTACTGGGTGTACTGAACAATAACTCTCCTGGGTTACCAAGTAGTTACACTTAAGTGCTTGTGATTAGTCATACTCATTCTACCTAATGATAGAAATAATAAAGAGTAATAATTAATCATGTTAACTAAGGACAATAGTAAGCATTTAAGTAATTAAAAAAATAATAATAAAGCTAAGTGGATGCTGTAATGATGGAAGTAATCTTGATCTTTATTGTTGAACATGTAACATGTCTAAGTACATGACACTTGAATAAGGATGTTGTACAATCACTTAACATCACATTGCAACCATGCCTAGAAAATAAAATAACAAAAATTCTCTAGTTCTACTTCTTTCTACTACTCCCAATCATTCATTCAAGTGTGGTATTTATAGGCTAGCACAAAGTAGGTGATATCAGATCCCCAACATTGGAGGTTGTGCCCTGATATCAAATACCCAATAATGTAGCTCCAATATCGGAGCCCTACAAAACATGATTCATCAACTATTCTTGGTTTTTATATCCATATGGGAAGTACCTTAGGGATAGCCTCCTAAAATGAGTTTTTATAAAGGTTTCCATATAAAAATTATTATGCATCAATAGATATAATAA
The DNA here is from genome assembly GCA_015680685.1 of Gnetum montanum. Lineage (NCBI taxonomy): Eukaryota > Viridiplantae > Streptophyta > Gnetopsida > Gnetales > Gnetaceae > Gnetum > Gnetum montanum. Next base: position 38,316 of record MNCI01010007.1, on the reverse strand, counting down.
ACAAGGAAAATAAAAACTAAAATTAAATTTTTTATTAATAATTAGGTGTTAGCCTAGTGGTAAGACACTTGATTTGGAAGCTTCAGGTTATGGGTTCAATTTTGATGAGCAATGTTGAGTTATATAAAGTTCTAATTGGACTATGTATCTTGGAATGTGCCTATGTTTTACTTATTTTGATTTCCAACACCTCCTAAAATTGAATTTTTACTTAAGATTATTAAGAAATTAAAAATTAGACTCTCTTAGATCGATGAAACTACGACTGATTTTTTACTTGAGTCTACTAAGAAATTAAAGTTAAAATGGTTTGAGTAGTTTAAAATTATTTCATTCATAACTCATCATTATCCATTGAAATCTAACTTGTATCCTAGGGTTTTCATACCAAATCTCTTACCACTAAGTTGATATCTCATTATTCTTTAACAAGTTTCAATGGTAACATGTAGGATAACTTTGACTAATATAGCTTGATGAATGATTTATATGACTAAATTATTGAATCCCATTAATAACTAGCAAATAATAGTGGTGGTGGTGGTAGCGTTGGAACCTAGAATAATTTTTATATAGATACATCCTATGATATATAGTCTTATTAAAACTTATAATTCAACATTACCTACAGAATTCAACCCACTTTGGAGCTTTAAATCAAGGGTCTTATCACTAGGCTAATACCTCATTATTAACAATAGGTGATTGTGAAAATATCTAGTAGCTAACAATGAGATGTTACTTAGTGGTAAGACTTCTGATTTAGAAGCTCTAAGTCATGGATTTGATTTTGGTAGGTAATGCTAAGTTATAAAGGTCTGTTTGGAATATATATCTTGGAGCGCACCTATATTTCATTTATTTTGGATCCAATAACTACCCACCCCTTCCCCATCCCATCCCATCCCAATCAACCTATTAGCTATAGATTCAATTGTCTTATACTTGTATCATGTGTAATGTAGCATGAGGTGTTGTGTGTTCATAATGTAATATGAAGAAAAAAAAGATTAAAATCATTTGATGAGCTTAGTCTTGTGGCTTTGAATATGATAACCTAAACTACAAGCACAACATTCTTATTTTAACATATGGTATTAGAGTAAGTTGGTAGACATTGGAGGATACCATGCTAAAGAAATGTGGTGCTACCATTGATGCACATTTCAATCAAGCTTTAGATTTAACTGTTGTAGCACCTAGAAAATTTGGCTCCTAGAAAACTAAAAATCCCAAGTTGTGATAGCCTAACCTTAAATTCAAAGGGCCTCCAAAAAATAGGATCCAAGTTACCTTGGACAATCTTTTCGATTACTTAGGGACTTACAAAGTGTAAATGGGGAAATAAAATTGTAAATTTTTAAAAAATGAAATAACACATAATTAAACTTGAAATAAAATCTGCACTAAAAATGAACTAAAATATTTATTAGATGAAAGTGTAAAGTTCAAAGAGTATAGATGGGTTCTCAAAGCACAAGAAGCTAGCTTAAAATGGAGCTTGAAGACTATTGGAGCTGATAGGTTATGTTTTGTAGTCGATATTCATGGTCCAAGTTCTTTGTAGTTCCAATCTCTTGCAACTCATTGTTGGTTTTCATTCGGGTCTACAACTTTGGCTACAAGTGATGTTAACATTGGTACAAGGTTTTGTTCTAGTGGTACTACGCCAAGGGTCTGTAATGCTCATTGTATATGTCAAATGGAATTCAAGCTCTCAAGGTTGAAAAAGGCTACAGGTTGCACAAATGCTTGTTTGAGATTGCTCAAAATTGCTAAAGTGTGGAACCTAAATATGGTGTTCAAGTTTTAGTTTTATAGGTTTTGGGTTGCTGATTTCATTTTGCAAATTACTACCATGATTTTTAAATGATTGATGTTGGTTGCAAGTGTAATGACTATGATGTCTAGCTCAGTTGACCATTTTTGGTAAGTTTTGATGCACCTAGACCATCAAAACCCATCCACATACTAAAAATAGCAAACATACTTTTATGACTACATTTGCCTTCACCTCAACTACGTTGACATTAGAGGACTACATTGACATTTGTTGAAATTTGCTAAAATCATGGTGACTACACTGGCCAAACTGCATCTACTAGAAATCCATGAAGACTATGCTAGCCATGTTGCCATCACTAGAAGATGTTATGACTACACTTGCCATTGCTAGGAAAATGAAAAGTCCAACAACACCAACATTGGTGTTGTAGCTATGTTGGGCTTTGTGGTGACTATGTTGGATGTTATTGGGAAAAATGAAAATCAAACATCATCTATGCTAGGGATAGATAGTTTTAGTGTAGTTGAGGCTATACCTCTACAAAAAGCCATGAAAATGCCAAATGTGGTAGTCCCTATGACATTTTTAGCCTTTCCAAGATCATATATAGACATAATAGCACTTTTTCCACTTGGTAAGGGAGGTAGTAGCAACTTATAAGGCATTTTTCATCTTGAAAAAGTCAAAGTATGCAAGATTGTAGCTCATGGGCTACTAACCTTATATTTACAATGAAATCTTGCCTCAAGTTGGCTGGTGAAGGCTATAGGTTGCAACATGCATTTTCTAGGTGGTGTTTCATTGGTCCCTCTTAGTTGATGTTTGGAGGATTAACCTAAGAGAAATTGACAAAGAATACAAAACACCACTATAAACCCATCACCAACATATTCTCTCTACACTTGATCTTGTAGTGTCAAACCATTCCAAAGAGTGCTTGTGATAATGGGATAAGGTTATGATGAGGTGATAATAATAGTAGGTTATATTTGATCATTAGGATATGGTCATGAGGATTAACAATGAGTTCCATAAGTTGAAATCATCGCTATGATATGAAAATGATGTGTTGAATAATTAATAAGGTCTTTGTGCTTTGTGCATTAAAGTGTTGGTTACTCAGTAACATGTTTGAAGAATCAATACCCAACTCCAAGATTTCTTTCTCATTTTTTTATGTGGTGAAACCTTCATTAGGTTTCACTGCTAAGGCTAGATGTGATTTGGTTTCCCATCAAATGAAATGTATTACATTTGATAGAATTTATGGTTTTTCCATTGAATGAGATGTGTTACATTCAACAAACTTGTAGGTGGAGCATGAAGAAGAAGTTGTCACATGGCCACAATGCATGAATGCCAAACATAGGTCAACATTGTTGCTTAGGATGAGGATGGTTATAAGTAGGTTACAGGGTTGGGATCAAGGATAGGTAATGGGAATGAAGTTAAAGAAGCACTCCTAATACAACAGGAAAAAGTCACCAAATCTTATGCATTGGAGTCACACAGTGACTTGTTACCATAATGAGTTGCACCTTTGCGATAACTCCAGGTTTTATCCTATAAGCACAACTCCAAGAGCACAATAAAAAAAAACAAAGAAAGCATGTTATCATAATATAATGCATAGGATTACATGAAATAATTAGCAAACTAGGCCATCAAAGGTCATGGTCATTACACCCAAAAGGGATCTGCATCTTACATGACATATGTTACAAAAATTTTGCAGTCCATTTGTCATGCAAAAAGAGATTAGAAAAAGGCTCTCTTTTTATTGGTCATTGCTATCATGTATGGTGATGCTGATACCTATAAAGAAAATGTATTAGATATAATAAGGTTTTAGATAGGAATGGTTGACTGGGTTGGCCAACTCATTCTCGTCCATGTTTGCTATTCAAAAGGCTCCATTGCCATAGACCTTGGTGATTAAGAAAGGCCATTCTTAGTGAGCTAAGAATTTGTATGCATGCTCATGGATAGCCTTGAGGGCTAGGTATCACTTCTTGATCTTTTTCTTATTTAGGTTATGGTAGTGCTATTGCTTCTGCTTCTCTTGGTATTACTTGACGTGAGTAAGCGTTCATACTTGCTACTTCTACATTGAGTCCAAGTTTATGGTATGCAACTCATTGTTCTGTTGATCATTGATGAAGTTTGATAAGGCTACTCATAGTGAAGGAACATCATTCAACATCACCATAAGATCCACTTAGGTTCAATGGTGAACTGATTGGCTTCTAGCTATCCATACTTTAATCATGCATACCAACCATAAGCACATTATGTGGCACTTAGGTAAAAATGAGCAAATAATTTCAAAATGATATAAAATACCTTAGAAACTATGCAAAAACATCCTATTTCATGGTTAAACAAGGTCAACAAAGGCTATAAGGAGTAGATGAAGATAAATAAGATGAAACAAAGGCTACACAAGATCAAATAATGGCTAAACAATGGGAAGACTTGGTGGAATATGGCCAAGTGATGCTCTAATGACAATAAAGGTTAAAAATGGGGAATAAGGACAAATCAAGTTGAAACACAATGAAATAAGGCTAAATTAATCAAGGTAGAAAAAACAAGTTCAAACATGGTCAACTATGGTTACACTTTACTTGTTTTAGGTCTTAGCAAGTCATGTTGATAGTTTAAGGTCTTGGTGGGACATATGATGGTTACATGGTGTCAAATAATGGTCAAACCCCACCAAATGTCACCAACTAGAGGCTAAACATGGTCAATAGAGGTGATAATATGGAGAGTAAGGTAGATATAATGAAATAGTGATTACATGTTACTAGTTTTAGGTCTTATTGGATCATGTTCTTAGTTACATGTTATCAAATGATGGTTAAACCCCACCAAATGACACCAATCAGAGGCTAAATAGATTTATGAAAGTAAAAAATGTTTAGATTTTGCTAGTTTTAGGCCTTAGTGGGCCATATAATGGTTACATGGTATCATATGATAGTGAAGGGATGGTCAAGCCTCATTGAATAACAATAATAAAAGGTCAAAAAAAGGTTTAAAGAGGTTAAAAAGGTCTAGATTTTGTTAGTTTTAGGCCTTAGCAGGCCATATGATGATTACATGATGTCAAATGATGATCAAGGAATGGTCAAGCCCCATCGAATAACACCAATCAAAGATCAAAGAATATTTATGAAGGTTAAAAAGATTAGAATTTTTCCAATTTTAGGCCTTAGTGGGCCATAGTATAGGTCTACAGGGCTGTTAGGTAAGTTTGGGTAGATGGTGAGGTTATTTCATGGTTGTTTGAAAGAAAACCTAACTATGTTGGACAACGTAGTCACACTAGGCCTTAGCATAGTTGGTTATAGTGGATGATTTTTTAGGTTCATCATGGCTAGTTTTGAGTTCTAGATGGTTTGTATGACCAATGTTGTGGACTTGAATTGAATATTGATGGATTTTGACACTTTTTTTCATCCTTTGGAAGCTAGAAATGAGGCCAAGATTGGTGACTATGTCGACAGGCATAGTCAAGGTAATCCCCAGCATAGTTACATGAGAAAAATGCGTTTTTAGGATTTTAGAGTTACTACTTGTGTTCTTTTAGCCTCCTAGGATAGCACAGGGTCTTGGAAGAGAAAAATAAGCCATTTGGAGGTCAAAATAAGCTTCAAAATATGGATCAACACCTCATGACTATGCTAGCCACTGTAGTTGAGGATTGGTTCAACATAGGTGGACTAAAATCTAGGGTTTGTATGGTTGATCAAGCTCAAATTGCACCTAGCTCTAGGGTTTTAGGGTTCTAGGCTTTTGGGATCAAGTTTTTTATTTACTTTGAGTGCTATTGTAATTGTCAAAACAAGTAGGGGCATGGACTACACTAGAACTATGTTGGCCAATGTAGTTCCATGCCTACCTCACTATAGTCACATGGAACCTATTCCTTCCATGGTCAATACAAGATGAAATTATCACTAGGCAATGCCAATCAAGGTTTTAGGTGTGTCGAGTAAAAATTTTGGTCATTTTAATGTTAAAATAATAATTGAATGAATTCCCAACCATGACTATGTTAGGACTATGCTGGCTAGCATAGTCATGTCCCTTCATAGCATAGTTATGTACAAAATCTATGTTGTTTCAACTACCATTTTTGGCATCTGGTATCCATCCTTCACCCATTTATGATGGGACTATGTTAGCCAATGTAGTCCAAGCCTATCCCTAGTGTATTCATAATTTTTGGATGGAGTTTTACTTGCTTTGGATTAGTTGTTTGCTATTTTAAGATTTCTAGTGGTTATAGGGTTATGTATAAGCCAAAATGTGTTATTTTGAAGGCTATTTTAGATATTTAATTTTTATTTCTTACTCAACTACACTGAGACTACACTGGTCAACATAGTTGAGACCTTCCCTAGTGTATTCCATAGTTGATGATTTTTGGTAGGTTTTAAGAAATTCTAGAGTTGTTGGAGGTTCTAGTTAGGGTTTGGTCATTGGAGTTGAAATTTTGGAGTTAATTTGGAGTTTAGTTCATGGTTGGAAACATCCTCCTATTGGTGACTATGCTAGATAGCATAGTCAGGCTATTGGTCAGTGTAGTTGCCATAAATGGCAAGTTTTGGTATGATTTTTTGCCTACCTTATTACTTGGTTTCCATCAATGTCAACACCTAGTTTCCCATTTTGGGAATAAGGTTTCATGGCATGGATGGGTAGTTGGGAGATTAGTTTTTATAGTAATTGGATTTTGGAACTCATTTCAAGTCTTCTAGGTTCTTGAACCCTAGTGTAGTCACCCTAGGAAGTTGAAATCCAAGTGTGTTAGGATTTCCATTAGTTTACTATTTAGGCATCTAGTGGGACCCACCTTAAATTTTATTTTTTAATGCATCAATTTTTCACTCACCTAGCATAGTACTACTTAATAATTATGATAATTGAGGTTGGTGGAACTTAGGTGAGCATTTTGAAAAACTAGATTTTTCCAAGGAGGTGCATAAGTTTGGGAGTGGCTTTTAAGAAAAAATCTTGGAAAAATCATTCTCTCCTCTCCACTTCCAATATTTATCACCTTGTATAAGAGCTCTACATCCATCCTAGATTCTACTACCCCTATTGTTAGTGTATTCATAAGCTTTCTACACCAAGAGGCCAACATAGTTGCTGCAGAAGGCTTTTGAAGCTTAAAGATTTTGGTTGTTTCTATGTTGATTATGATCATGTCAAAGAGAAAAGGCTTCCATAACCAAGAACCTAGCCCTAGAGGAGGTAGATTCTACTACCTAGGGCCTCTCCAACTTTTCATGACTAGTAATTACCAAGAGCTCTAGCACCATGATGCCCATATACACAAATTCTAAGCCTTTTGTGTGAAATTTCCTTTGAAACCTAGGTGTTTTTTGTTGTATAGTTTTGTGTGTTGATTTTTTTTGAATATCGTGAAAATATATGTTAGATATAGGAAATTTTTATTTGTTTTTTGTGTTTCTTGAATTGTGCTATTGATGTGTGTTGAATAGAAAAATTATTTCTAGGTGTTTTATGTGTTTTGGGGCAAAAAAGCAACACCACTTTTGTATTTTTTTTGTGTTTTAATGGTTATGAAAGTTTGGTTTTTGTACACATAAGGTTGTAGTACTATGTTTAATGGTCAAATTAATTTTAAACCAATGGACACTGACTTATGGTTAATTCTCTGCAAATTTTTCTATAAGATAGTTTCCAGTGGACTTTCAGTTTTTACCATTTTTTCATGGTAATTTGGTATTTTTTATGTAAAAAATGGTTAATAATTATTAGCCTTTAATGTTTTTTTAGCTTCTTGTTTAAGGATTACAATGGCCTATGCAATCATAGAATTTGAATGTGTAAGTTTTTGATGAAGTTTTTTGTACATGTGCAAAGTGGGGTTTTGCTGTTACAGTTTGGTTCATGTAAACTTAGTATCATTTTCTGCAACAACTGCTAGGAATTTTTATGTTTTTTGGTCTTTTATTTTTATTTCATTATTTAAGGATTCCAATGGATATGGACTCACTAAATTTTATTAGGTGGTTGATTTTTGGTGAACTTTTTGGTAAAATGGTGTCAAAGTGTTGCTTTTTGGTCATTATAGTTTACCCCTATGAAGATGGGTAGCATTGGAACTTTGTAAGTATTTCTATCTAATTCCCTAAGGTCTTGGGGATGCTCTAATGAGTTAATAAGGGTGTGGAAGTGGTTTTACAAGTTTTAATTTTTGAAATATTTTTTATCAGTCATTTACTGTGGTCATTTTTCACAGTTTTGGGTTGTTGTGTAGGTTTTGGTGGAATGTTGTCATGGTTTTGGTTTAGTGTTCTAAATTTTTTATAAGCTCAAAAAATTAGCGTAGATATCCAATTCTATTTAAATTTTATGCCCACACAATTTCCAACCTTAGAAAAAATTTTAGTTCTAATATGTCATTTTTGGTCAATTGTAAACTGTTTTGTACAGTTTCATTTTTGGTCATGAAAAATGCAAACATTCCTCTCTATATAGGCAACATTGGTATTGGTATTTTATTTTTCTTATTATGTTTACAAGTTTTCAATGTTATTTACATTTTGAATTTTTGGTTCTAAACAATCATTTTTAATTTTTAGAAAATATTATCTAGCTTTACTAAAGTTTTTACTATGGCTAATTTCACCATTTACTAGAATGCTTAGTAAAATTTTGTAAAATTCAAATTGGTTTTTGACTGTTGTAGTTGGTACAAGCTAGTTTTCATGTTTTTGATGTTTCTACATAAAAATTTCCACAACTTTTATGCATATCTTATCATGAAAACTACCGTTAGTTTTTATTAGGCCACTTGGTTATGCATGGTTTTTAGTTGAAAGTTGGTCCTAGTGTTGGTTTTGGTTTTGGTTTTAAGTGTTGGAACTATGGTTTGGTTTTTTATTTACATGAAAATGTTGATATTAATGTTGTAGTTATTTTGTCTATTTAACGTTTGGTCATATTTGGTTATGGCTGTTTATGGTTGTAATGGTTGTTATTTTTGTGTGCAAGGCCTTCCTCAAGCCCATATTGGTGTTGATTGAGATGGTGGGATTACTATGTTGCATCCACACCCTAGGGCCTAACACCCCACCTACCCACATGACTTTGGAGCATGTCTCCTTATGGTTTAGGCCAAGGGCACAACACTGCTTGGCCTTTCTGTTTTACAACTTTAATGTGATGATATGGTCACACTTATCATCCTGTACAACTACTGTCATCATTGAGACCTTGTTGCCTTAGTCATCTAGCTTGATCATCAAGTTCTTAGAATATGATCCTAAGACACACATGGAGGATGAGGTGCTTGATATCACTCACATAAGGGGGACGCGTAAGCTATCCAAGATTTGGGACATGCCAAAGTTGAAATTGTATAATGCTAACAACACTTTGCTAGTTAGTCACTAGGCCCACATGCTATTTTAGAATCCTCCTAGTACTATTTACCATTTATAATGCTCTTGGTACTATTTACCATGTGGAAGGATAAGCATGGTTTTAAGTATTCATTTTTTGTCTACTTTAATTATTGGTTTTACTAGAATATTTGGTTTTAACATTTTTCTTGCTTGAATTATTGTACTTGCAGGTATAGGATGGATGACAAAGGATTCATCAAGAGTGACCAGCTCCTACCCTTGGCCCAAATAGCATTGAAGGTTTTTGTCAAAATCCCCATAGTGAGGATTATGGTGGTGGAGCAACTAAGAGGTGACCTAGGCAAGTACACCACATGTTACTCTAGAGCCTATCAATGGTGTGTAGACGATGGGATAACACATGATTGGTGGGCTAAATTATATCTTGTCTACATACCCATTGAAGGCCCCTTGTAATCATCTTCTAGAGAGAAAGGTAAAAGCTATTTTTTTGTTTTTATTTTTTCTTCATATCAACATTTTCATGGTTGTATGGTCATAGGTTACTTAGGCTTTAAGTGTCTAAGCGATTTTACTAGCTATGATTGGCTATAAATTTGGTTTTAATGTTGATTATACTTGTTATATTTTTGGTTTTACATGTCCATGCCTAAGCTAATTAGAATTTTGTTTTATTGTAGATGCTAGAACCTCCTCCACCATCACACTTGTCATTCAGGATTCTTCAAGGAGAACTTGATCCTCAAGTATGGTGAGGTGGATTTGGTGTAATAGTAGTTGGCTAGTAGGGTGTCTAGACAAATTCAAACAAACATTGCTAATGTAGGTTTTCTTAATCTATCCATGGCCCCTAGCCCCACTATCCCAACCCTTGTGATGGTGAACATCATTAACTTCTTTGACCAGGGAGTGAAGAAGTTCATCATGCAAGTTCATGGTGTGCTTGTTACCCTAGCTATCAATGACCCCACCTTTAGTAACATCTTTGGCATTCCTCATGAAGGCTTACATGTTGTCACAAAGGTGGGTTAAAAGGTTGAGCACTGAGAGGAGGTGAAGGAGTGGTTGGGCACATGTTGTGGTTACAAGGGGTTGTCTCCTAGCCAATTCAAGGTTGAAGAGGCTAGAGAGGAATATCCCTTATTTTTCTCCCAGGGGTTTCCCAATCTATTAGCATAGGGAAAGATCATGAGGGTTGAGTAGGCATGGATAATGAAGAAGGTTATTTTAGAGGGTGCTTGATTTAACTAGATTCTTTACTTGGTTTCTGGGCTACATGGTGAAATCCTCATACTCCATGATAGCTTTGAAACACCACAAAAATCTGGACCCAGCACTTTCAGACAAGAATCAAGCTAAGTCATGGTGCTTCCCAGCATGACTGAAACTTGCAAGCTTCACAAATAGCATTAAAAGGAGTTGAATCAAGCATGTAAAAGTTCCTTGAGATCCATAGGTGACTACATCAACATCCAGCATCAGGAATTTCAAGTTTTGGGTTCAAAATACTTGGTTTTGACCAAGTATACTTTGGGCACACCTTGGTGCACGCTGGCCAGCGTATAGCCCAGCGTACAGTAACTTTTGAGCCCAAAAAATGAGCCAAAACATGCCAAAATTGAAGGTCTAGACCACCTATGACCTTCCCAAGGGTCACCAATAGCTCTCAGGCACCTGAAAGTCAAATTTTGGGCTCCAAATGATGGGTTTTCACTCATGTACGCCAGCCTGCACGCCTAGCGTGCAGCTCAGCGTGCAGCAACTTTTAGGCCTCAAAAACGCATTAAAATAGGCCAGAATCAAAGGTATAGACTCCCCATGACCTTCCCTAAAGTCCCAGGAAGGTCTCAAGCTCCTAACAATAAACTTTTGGGGTACCAAAAAGGTCATTTCCTGCCTACATGCTGGCTCACACGCCCAGCGTACATGCCCAGCGTGCAGCATCAAGGATCTCTCAAAATAGGCACCAAACAATGAGATTTTCACCTAAAATCAAATCCTGGAGGTAGGGAAACTGTTGGGAATCATCATGGCCACCTAAAAATCAAGTGTTGACCTCAAAATGACGCATTTACATGTGTGTACGTTGAGCATACATACTATGCACGCCGAGCGTACAACCCAGTGTGCACCAACTTTTGAGCTCCAAAAACTCCTCCAAACAGACTAGAATTAAAGCTCTAGACCACCTATGACCTTCCCAAGGGTCCCCAAAAGCTCTTAGGTACTTGAAATTTAACATTTGGGCTCCAAATGATGGGTTTTCATGCCTACACGCCAGCGTGCACGCCCAACGTGTACCATCATAAATAGACCAAAACAGACACTCAAAGCATGATTTTCATAGGCAATCAACTCCCAGAGGTAGAGAAACCATCAGGCATCATCTTGGGCTCCCAAAAATCAATTTTTGACCTTGAAAAGTGGCACTTTCATGCCTGTACGCCCAACGTGCACACCCAGCGTGCATGCCCAACGTGTGACTTCAAAGACTACCCGAAACAGGCACTTCAAAGCAAGATTTTCATAAGGCATTGACTCTCAGAGATAGGGAAATTTTTAGGCATAATTATGGGCTCAAGAAAATCAAGTGTAGACCTCAAAATCACTCACTTTGGGGTTCACACGCTGAGCATGTACATCCTGCACGCCCAGCGTGTACGCCTAGCATGTAGCCCAGCATACACCAGTCGAAGCCTTCCAAAACCATGTTAGATCAAGTCCAACTGAGCTGAACATCCACAGGCAGCATTCTCATGACATCCGAGCTCAAATTTGAGGGCCGAATTAGATACTTCCTATTGTAACAGTAGTTTGTAAAAATGAATTCTTTTTTTTAGTCAAGTCTGTACACTGAGTTCACATGCCCAGCGTGTACACGCTGGCGTGCAGCAGCACACGTTGGCATGCAGCACGTTGCATAGTTGTAATTTTCTATGCACTCGGGCAACGCAGCCACATGTCATTAGACCCAAAATCCTCTCACCCACGGCCACTCATACCTTTCCAGATCCGAATCCAATGCCCAAAAACCTCATAAAACCCCAATTTTTCACCAGATCAGGGTTGGAAATTTGGGCAAACTAGAGACAAAAAACCTGGAGACACTTAGCAAATTAGAGCAGGAAACCAATATGCTAGACTTCTACCCTGTATGCTGAGCATACAGCCTTCATGCTATGCCTGCAGTTTAAACCAGTACATCATCATCTCCCAGCATCCACCGGGGCTATTCGTCCACCTTGTTTTAGATTCGCAACTACGTTTAGACCGGTGCATTGTAATCTCATTTTGCAATAAAGTTGTTTCATTTCTGATCAAGATTTGTTATAGTTTTCATCCATTTTTGTTTGCCTCTATATTTTTTTCTTTGCATGTTCATGTTCTGGTCAACATTTATCACGCTTTTTACGTATAACCCAGTGTATTGCACATTGCTATATGTTGGGGAAGTCCTTGTCTGATCTGCATGCGAACCACCTAAGGTACTCTACCTTCGTTCATTCCAGCTCACCCTCAAGCGAAGATAGGGTCTTCTGTGCTCATTTGTAAATCACGCGGTGCTTGTCCCATTCCAGCCTTGCACAGACGATTTCAGACAATACAGAAAATGGTGCTAGAAGGAGGACCTCTCTTTGCTTAGATCTACTTTGAATCGGCATAGATCTCTTCAGATCTGCTAGTCCATCTCATAGATTTGCTACCTGTGACCCCAGATCTACAGTCGATTTTCCCAGATCTGCACTCAGTCAGTGTAGATCTGACTTCGAATCTTTCAGATCTACGTCCTGTTTAGCCACATCTGCTACACACCTAGCGTGTATATGCTACACGTTGAGGCTTGCACGCTGAGATCTACATGCTAAAGCCTGCATGCTAAGATTTGAATGCTGAAGCCTGCACGCTGAGATCTGCACGTTGAGGGCTGCACGCTGAGATCTGCACGTTGAGGTCTGCATGCTAAGATCTACATGCTGAAGCCTGCATGCTGAGATCTACATGCTGAAGCCTACACACTGAGATCAGGCCAACCTTCCTCTTGACACCACAGAACAGGAGGGAAAACGAAACTTCGAGCGCATATACATGGGAGGTCATGAATTCGTCCCCTCTGTATATGACATCATCCCCCTTTCTGAGCCTCACCATCGATTCATCTCTCAACTCTTTCTAGCAAGGGGCCAAACACACGGCGACCCATTGAGAAGCCCCAAAACCAACATTATGTAGATGACTTTGAGGCACAATATGTACTTGAGGATTCATACCGTACCCTCAGTCCCCATGCCTATGTGAATCCATCATTCCACCCTCGCATGGGACAGACCGCCACTCACCAAGTGTCAATTAGCACACAAGCACCAGTATCCCAATAGAGATTACCCACACCCATCTCCACCCAGTACATACCGCACGTGCAAATGTATGGGGCCACTTTCATTACATCGGCCCCGCACATCCAGGGTGTCACTTCATAGTTTGTGGCTAGGCAAGGAACCATACCCCTTGTTCAACAACCCACTCACTTCAACATGCCACACCCCACAACCACAACTCTGAACGTTGCTCCACAACAACAAATGAGAACCCAACAATCTCCCCAACCAACTAATCTGCCTACCGCTCAAGAGTGGGCAGAAGTAAAAAAAATGATGCAAGCATTAGCTGATGAGGTAAAGCACCTCAAAATTTCCAACACTAAACAAGTTAAAGTATTGGACTTCTACCAGGATGATCCAATTAACTCTTCAGTGCCACCGTTAGCTTTACCCAAGGAAATCACACTACCCCAGTTAACCAAGTACAATGGGAAGGGAGATCCGAACGCTCACTTAGTCACTTTTCGATCAGAAACTCTATTGCTTCAAGCTTGGCCCCACACAATCTTGCACATGTTCACTATGTCCTTAACTAGCATAGCCTTAGACTAGTACCAAGCCTTGTCACGTAAGTCCATATCCTCTCTGGAGGATCTGTTACACCAATTCTTTACCAAGTTTAAGTATAACCTCAAGCCTGAAGCCACACTAGACACTTTGATACAAGTGAAACAAGCACCACTAGAGCCTGTGCAGAAGTTCATCCAATGATGGAGTGCAGCCCTTAAGCAACTTCATGAGCCCATCCTTGAAACGTATTTTCTTACAATTTTGAAGGGAGCTGTGAATGACTTCGTTAAGTCAAAACTATACTACCTAAGTGCTCAAACGTTGAGCCAAGCCTTCACGCAAATCAATAACATTGAACAAGTTGCACAAACCAGCAATGACCCTGCCTATGTGGCTTACAAGAACCAACACGTTGCCAAATAAAAGACAACAACGAAAACTGTGGCCACAACCACAAAAACAGCAAACACCAGTACCAACCCACCTGCAATAACAGGGGCCACCCCAAGGCCTAAAATTTAGTGCAAGGATCGCTCTAAGTACATGCCGCTACCCACGCGTCCTTCTAAACTACTAGAGCAACTCTTTAAAACTGGGCAATTCCAATACAAACAAGTAGCGAGAATGCTCTTCGCCAACACGACAGGTACTGCGAGCTACTAAGGAATCCCACCTTAGCAGCACCAAACGAGCCCCAGGTTCCACAACATTTCAAGTTAGACCAATTCTGTCATTACCACCAGATGTTCGGTCACAATACCGACACCTGTCATGCCTTATAGGATGATCTTTAGATAATGATAGAATGAGGCCAACTCAACATCAACACCCTAAGTCAACCTAGGATAGATGATGCCTCTTATGTCATAAACTCCATTAGCATAGATTGTAAGCCTATACCTGTGCACCGACCTTTTGTGATCCATGTGCCTCCCAGCAAGGCAACAACCCCCTCTGCCTCCATGAGCAAGAGGTCTCCCAATTTCATCAAGGTGCCACCTAGAGAATCGATGACACCTTTCGTGGTCAAAGTACCACCACAATCATCCGCTAAGACGTTAAACTGGCATGATGCACTGACCACAACTGCAAAGAAACCTTTCATCATCAAGGTGCCACAACAAGCTAGTCAGACTCCTTCCAAACTACCATTTGTCATAAAGATGCCACCACGCAATGGCCCCTCACCTACCCAGTGCCCAATCGTAGGCAATGTCTCAACCTATTCTCCCTCAAGAGTCAACCTTGCCAACAACATGGGTAAGCCCACCAAATGGTAGAAGAAGAGGACAAACAAACAACTAACAATACCAATAGCTAAAGCAAAGGCCACACCTAGTACACAATAACCAAATGCTAGGGGCCCTACTCCTAATCCCAAAAAAACTAGGGCCAAGCCCCCGACCCATACAGAGGCAACCAACACAACGACAGCTAACACGGACTTTGTAGCTACACTAGCCCAAGTGAAACAAACGTTCAAACAAAAGAACACAACCATGAGCTTGTACGACTTAGTCATGACATTATCAGCTCATCGCGAAGCCTTAGCGCAAACGTTAGCATCCATTCCTATTACAAAGGACATCCCTGCTAACATGGAATCCATTCGTACAACGATTTTATAACACACACCACAAGGATTGGGTTCAAACATCTTAGCCTTCTGTGATGATGAAGTTAAAGTCAACCTCGAATGAGGGGAGGTCACAACAGCTCCATTGTCAATTAGCATACATGTTGGGTAATGTACCATTTGCAGAGTGCACGTTGATGATGGTGCACGGCAAAAAACATAGTTCTATACTCCATCATCAACAAACTAGTCATGGTAGATGAGATCATGCCAACAGAAACCACGTGTCTAAAATCCTTCAATGTATCACATGTCACAGTCAAGGGCACGATTAACCTAACCTTTGTGGCAAGAGAAAAATTCCCCACCAGCGCGGAGTTCACTGTCATGGAAGAGATGCCTTGTTTCAACATGATTCTTGGCAGACCTTGGCTAGCCCAACAACGTGCCATTTCCTCATCGATACATCAAGAAATCTACCTTCCATACGAAGGTGGACAAGTCATTATACATGGCGACAACACTTCCTTTCAAGCTGACCAAAACATAGACATGTCACAGGTCTTAAAAGAGGAGCCTCTTGATGCAACACACATGGCAAAAAATGTAACACCTAGAGCCAAAACGCCTGAACAAGTGGCAACCGACACAATATTTAGAGCTAAAACGACCGAACGAGTGGCGAAAATCATAAGTCTCCTAGCTGAGCCTAAGCCTAAAACACTTCCAAAACCACATCCGGTTAGGAGACAACCACACGATCAAAATGCCCCAACGGCCAAAAACTAGTCGAATCCCCGCCCACTCTTCACCTTTGTTCGTTGTGCAAATGTCACCTTCGTTTGCATTGTACTAGCTTACGTGTTTACATGTGGCCCAAAAAGGCCTTAAAATAAACTACGGCCCAAAATGGGCTTAAACTAGCTCATGGCCCGAAAAGGCCTTAAACTACCACCTTTTCACATTTTTTTCTATTTACTTGTGCATTTTAGTTCATGTTTTCTATAGTTGCTATTTAACATTATTTTCTCTAGTTGCTTTTGTTTATAGGATCATACAGACGTACACGCATGCATCCGCACACTTTAGTCCTGGCATCATGACGATAAACTGATACCACAGATTAGTCCTAGCATCATGACAGTAAACTGATACCACAGATTAGTCCTGGCATCATGACGGTAAACTGATGCCACAGATTAGTCCTGGCATCATGACAGTAAACTGATACCATAGATTAGTCCTGGCATCATGATGGTAAACTGATACCACATATTAGTCCTGGCATCATGAAGGTAAACTGATACCACAGATTAGTCCTAACATCATGACGGTAAACTAATACCACAGATTAGTCCTAGCATCATGATGGTAAACTGATACCATAGATTAGTCCTGGCGTCATGATGGTAAACTGATACCATAGATTAGTCTTGGCATCATGACGGTAAACTGATACCACAGATTAGTCCTAGCTTCATGAAGATAAACTAACACCACAGAGCTCCGTCCGACATGACATTAAACTATTACACTCATTTACCAGAGTCCGCTAAGACTATAAACTAGCTTGCCTCTTCATAGTCCTCCACGACTATAAACTAGCATTGCACCGTTCATTACGATGATAAAATAGCAACGTCCAATGGGGTATGACGTAAAACTAACCCATGATAGTCCACTAAGACTATAAACTAGCAGGATCATCCCTGGCATGTTCATCTGATGCTGTAATTCATGACATTTCTTCATCGAATCCTGCCGCATCATTCATCACATCAGCTTTGACAACACTATTGCTGCTCATTTTGTTTGCCTTAAGTTTCACATGGTGCCTCCATTTGCCTTGGCCACTTTCGTGTCTAAAGTGTTCTCTAACTCATTCACCTATGGTTTTCTTGTCTTCTTGAAGTTGTGTTTGCAGGATGACACCCAATGGTGCTTGTACATGGATACACTTCATCACGGTGACAAGGTGCCACATTGTTTCTGACGCATGCAACCAGGTTAATAAATCTGTTCAAAAGTACATTTCCAATTTCCAATACATTCTCTATTTCCCCAACACTCTCGTTCCCTTTCCTACCTAGTTACAGTTCCCAGATACACCCAGTACGCCCCAAAACTTTGAGCACACTGTTGCATGCTGCGACACTCTCAAGCAGTCGCAACATACAACACGACACATGAGCATGAGTGCAAAATTGAAAGAAAGCTCTTTCCAAAAATAAAAAAATAAAAAAAAATAAGAAAAAAGAAAAAAAGAAAAAGAAAAAGAAAAAGAAAAGATCAAAGAGCAAAGAGAAAAATGAACCATAAGACCCTTGGCACTTCCCATACAAGCCCCAGGCAGGAAGGAAGTTGTCTTGGAAAGAAGTACTCGTGTCTCAAACCATCATGTTTTACCTCACTGCGTGGTTTTGGCTGAAGGAAAATGGGTTCCCTTAGAAACACAACAAGGGTCCTATTTCTCCAAAGAATGCACGCTATGTCATCGCATGGCTTTGGTTGCGTCAATAAGTTCTCTTAAACTAGATGCGAGAGTCTTGTTCCTCCAAAGGATGCACACATCTCATGCATTGGTTCCAGGTATGCTAGATACTAGCTACTATCAAGAACCAACATGGCCTATTTGCATTCATAAACATTCCTCTCCCACACCAACACAATCCCTTGATCAATTCCCAATCCCATAGTTGACATCATCTGAAAACTTTATTTCCCAATCCTAGGTACTTCTGAACACAGTGTGATGACATCTGGCCAAGTGCCAAAGGAAAATGCTTGCTACCAGTTTGCTTGTAGTGTTTTGTACTTCTTTGTTGATGCCTCTCGGGTTGATTCCTCCAAGCGTCAACAAAGAGGGGCTAATGAAACACCACAAAAATCTGGACCCAGCACTTTCAGGCAAGAATCAAGCTAAGTCATGGTGCTTCCCAGCATGACTGAAACTTATGAGCTTCACAAATAGCATTAAATGGGATGAATCAAGTAAGTAAAAGTTCCCTGAGACCCACATGTGACTACATCATCATTCGACATAAGGAATTTCAAGTTTTGGGTTCAAAATACTTGGTTTTGACCAAGTATACTCTGGGCACACCTTGGTGCACGCTGGCCAGTGTATAGCCCAGTATACAGCAAATTTTTGAGCCCCAAAAATGAGCCAAAACATGCCAAAATTGAAGGTCTAGACCACCTATGACCTTCCCAAGGGTCACCAATAGATCTTAGGTACCTGAAAGTCAAAGTTTGGGCTCCAAATGATGGGTTTTCACTCATGTACGCTAGCCTGCACGCCCAGCGTGCAGCTCAGTGTGCAGCAACTTTTAGGCCTCAAAAACTCATCAAAATAGGTTAGAATCAAAGGTATAGACTCTCCATAACCTTACCTAAGGTCCCAGGTAGGTTTTAGGCTCCTAACAATCAACTTTTGAGTACCAAACAGGTCATTTCCTGCCTACACACTGGCTCATACGCCCAGTGTACACGCCTAGCGTGCAGCATCAATGATCTCTCAAAATAGGCACCAAATAGTAATATTTTCACCTAAAATTGACTCTTGGAGGTAGGGAAACTGTTGGGAATCATCATGTGCACCTGAAAATCAAGTTTCAACCTCGAAATGATGCATTTACATGTGTGTACGCTGAGCATACATACTCTGCACGCCGAGCATATAGCCCAATGTGCACCAAATTTTGAGCTCCAAAAACTCCTCCAAAAAGGATAGAATTAAAGCTCTAGACCACCTATGACCTTCCCAAGGGTTCATAGTAGCTCTCAGGTACTTGAAATTTAACTTTTGGGCTACAAATGATGGGTTCTCATGCCTGCACGCCCAGCATGCACACCCAGCATGTACCATGATAGATAGACCAAAACAAACATTCAGAGCATGATTTTCATAGGAAATCAACTCCCAGAGGTAGGGAAACCATAAGGAATCATATTGGGCTCCCAAAAATCAAGTTTTGACCTTGAAAAGTGGCACTTTCATGCCTGTACGCTAACCTGCACGCCCAGCATGCACGCCCAGCATGTGACTTCAAAGACTACCTGAAACAGGCACTTCAGAGCAAGATTTTCACAGGGCATTGATTCTCAGAGATAGGGAAATTGTTAGGTGTCATTATGAGCTTAAGAAAATAAAGTGTTGACCTCGAAATCACTCACTTTGGGGTTCAAATGCTGAGGATGTACATCCTGCACGCCCAGCGTGCAGCCCAGCGTACACCAGTCGAAGCCTTCCAAAACCATGTCAGATCAAGTCCAACTAAGCTGAACATCCACAGGAAGTATTCTCGTGACATCTGAGCTCAAATCCAAGGGCCAAATTGGATACTTCCTATTGTAACAATAGTTTGTAAAAATGAATACTTTTGTTTTAGTCAAGTCTGTACACTGAGTTCACATGCCCAGCGTGTACACGTTGGCATGCAGCAGCACACGTTGGCATGCAGCATGCTGCATAGTTGTAATTTTCTATGCACTCGGGCAACATAGCCACATGTCATCAGACCCAAAATCCTCTCACCCATGGCCACTCATACCTTTCTAGATCTGAATCCAACGCCCAAAAACCTCATAAAAACCCAATTTTTCACCAAATCGGGGTTGGAAATTTGGGCAAACTAGAGACAAAAAACCTAGAGACACTTAGCAAATTAGAGTAGGAAACCGATATGCTGGACTTCTACCCTGTACGCTGAGCATACAGCCTTCACGCTGTGCCTATAGTTTAAACCAGTACATCATCATCTCCCAGCATCCACCGGGGCTATTCATCCACCTTGTGTCAGATTCGCAACTACTTTTAGACCGGTGAATTGTAATCTCATTTTGCAATAAATTTGTTTCATTTCTGATCAAGATTTGTTACAGTTTTTATCCATTTTTGTTTACCTCTGTATTTTTTTTCTTTGCACGTTCATGTTCTGATCAACGTTTATCATGCTGTTTACGTATAACCCAGCGTATTGCACATTGCTATATGTTGGGGAAATCCTTGTCTGATACACATGCGGACCACCCAAGGTACTCTATCTTCGTTCATTCTTGCTCATCCTCAAGTGAAGGTAGGATCTTCTGTGCTCATCTGTAAATCACACGGTGCTCATCCCATTCCAGCCTTGCACGGATGATTTCAGATAGTACAAGCCTCACAATGAAAGGTCACATACATTATGTATTCTTTGCAACATATTTGAGGAGGTTTGAAGAGTTCCTAATGGTAAGGAAGGCTAGAAAATAAATAAGCCAAGACCCATCCCAACTCTTCAAGCCATGGGTTAAACATGTTTATCCCACTATGTAGGCTTAGAATTAGCTAGAGGATGTCAAGGAATTTTTGCTTGTCACTACTAAGGGACTTAGTGATAGGCATCATGTTTCCCTTAACAACATGGGGATTGAGCCCTAGGTTAAGGGTGGAGACATTAATTGGACCAAGACATTGTAGGCTAAAGCTAAAGGTTCAGCTAGAACCAAATTGAAGAGGTCCATGGTTGAGGAGGAAGAACTAGTTATTGAGCAACCCTTCAAGAGGAGGTTCTTGGTGAGACTTGGCCAAGTGTGTGATGTGTTTATAGGTATATTTTAACTTGTTTTAATTTCTTTACATTGTTATGTTTTATGTTATGAGACTATTGTTATTTTGTTTTACACAAGATATGCTAAGTCATACCATGTTTTGTTTTGTTGTTCTTGTAGGTAAACAAAAAGAGTTGGGAGCCTAGGCAATAGCAATAGAGGTAAAGAAAAAACACCTAGAGGAGGAGCTCTTTCAAAGCCATGAGAAAGAGGGATTATCTAATGTACCATTGAATAACTTTGACTCCATACTTAATCCTTCATAGCTAGGTGAATCCCTTGTCATCATCTGAGATGATGCTTCAGGTACGTATGCCTTTGGTTTCATGTGTTTGATTTTTCTTTTGTTTTGTGCTTAAGCTTGGTCTTAATCATTTGTTGGTTGTTATGCTTGCCTTATTTGCTAAGCCTTATCCCACCATCTTAACCTCCAGGTTTCACATGAAGCCATGGGTTGACACTCTGGATAATAGGGAATTCATGTGGGGAATAGCTAAGGATATGATTGATTAGTTGCACTTTTGGTATTTTTTAGTTATTATTTTGCTTGTTTTCTCTTGGTTATTTGGTTACTTATTATTTTCATTTATGTTTTGTTGTTTTTCAATATCTAAGCTTAGATGGAATCCGAGCTGCCCCAATGAGATCAATGCCTTACCCAGCCTACCATTACATGTAGAAAATGGATCATGTAAGTTGTATGAAAGTGCCACTGATTATGCATTTTCATGTGCCAAAACTTTGTGGGAAATTCAAATTTCCAATGAGTTCTTATGAGAATGTGTTGTAGTGTTGAAAAAAAATAAGAGGCTAGTTGAGGCTAATAGGAATCTAAAGGATCATAAGGAATTCATGGAGGCCCAAGTGGCTAATAGGAGTTCTTTAATAATTAAAGAGATTGAATGGGTGTAGTACTAGAATGCTATCCATGGTAAGGTTTTCCTTTGCAAGGACGTGGTGGAATAGAAGTTATAGATGGACTTACTAGTGCACAAGGCCAAGGAGTGGAGAGACTACTATGCATGAGTTCTTGAGTGGGGCCAATAGAAGGACCATAAGAAGAAATATAAGGTTTAGTGTGAAGCTTACCTTAAGTGATTACAGGAGGAGTCTGTAGCATCTAACAACGTCAGTGGCTAGAATACCGAGACGTTGTCAAATGTATAGCTTAACCCCAAGTCCATGGGAGGGTTGTTCTAGAGATAATGGAAATGGGACACCCTAAGTGGTCTAGTTGATCAGAGAAGGATGTATGTGATGTCTAATAACCATTTTCAAGTGGTGTTTTTAGAGCATCACCCATCCATGGGATTCAGAACAAGCAAAGAGTGTAACATGTATAGTAGCAAGAGTAGATCTATGTGAGTGTCTTAGTGCATATTGGTAATAGAAATAAAAGAATATGCTAAAAATTTGAAATATATGCTACAAAAAAATGGAATGAGTTTAGGTGAGAAAATGAACCACCCCAAGATTGGGGGAGTGTGACTTTTGCTTCAATGATGTGTGTAACTGGTATGCAACATTAGAATGACATAGTAGGGTAGCGAGGTAGTATGGTGATAGTTCCTGGGATGCTATGGACATGATGCTGGTAGACAAAAAGGAGCTAAAGCTTGTTGGGTAGATGGTCACTATGTTGTGTGGATGCGGGTTGCAAGTGTCATGCTTAGGTGCGGGAGTGAAGTAGTGAAGCAGGTGTTGAGGAGTGCTATAATGCTAAGATTTACCGCTCATCAACATTTTGTTTGCCAAAGATAATTCCAAAAGCCAACCCTTAGAATGTTGATTAATAAGGTATTTATAGAGCTAGGGTTGTTAGGAGACATGGGCTAGATGCCACATGTCCTAGGTCCCACATAGCATGGGTGTGCATGCATCACACTGACTTGCTATGCTTAAAGTGTCAAGCTCAATAGTGCTACACTCAACAGGACAAGAAAAGGGATTGAAAATCTACCAAAATATGACCATATTACTCAAAATGCATGTGTCAAAGTTTGGTGAACTACCATGTTCTTGTAAGATTCCCAAAACAAATGCAACTTGGAGCCTACACTCTGGGACTACGTCTTCCTCCCTATTTTGAGTAGGGTCAAGCATAGAGACAATTTTTGGGATCAATGGGGGGTGCAAGAATAAAGAAAACTATTGATCTTGGTTGCTTGAGTGATGCCAGAGCTGAAATGAAGGTTGATGCTAAGTTCTGGAAGCTTTTGGAGGCATTTGAAGGAATTTTCCAAGTGTTACGCTATCTACATTGCCCAGCATGATGAAGCATAGCATGAACACTTAGCAAAATTTTGTGGTTCTAGCCTACTATGTTGTCTACACTGCATAGTGTAGCAAGGCATAGTGCTTATTTTCCAATGAATCTTGTCAAAATTTAAAATGCCACTTTGGGATGTAGGAAGATAGGCAACTCCAGCAATCGAAAGTGCACCTCCCATGTCAGGATGGGCTAATACCTTCTCATTCTGTACATAGAAAATTTCTAATTTTGGGACCTCTACTACACTATGTACGCTATGCAATGTAGTAGAGTGTAGCATCAATTTTGGATGAATTTTGACAAAACTTGCAATTTTTTTTCATGGGACATTAATCACATTCCAAGGATGGAGTAGGACAAGTAGCCTCAAAAGTTGAAAAATTGCCAAATGCACCCTCCATGTCTAGTCCAACACTTAGCGAAATTTGAGTCCCAAAGAGCTTGCTACACTATCTATGCTGTGCAGCATAGTAGAGCATAATAGGTCCAAATATAGAAAATTTTCCAAACTATTTTTCCATCCATAGCATCTTCGACATTTCCTAGCTTGGCACTTAGGTGGACTAGCAACCGGGGCATGTGTTAAGCTAGGTAAGCTAGAGAGTATAACAATCTTGATAGCTTGGAAGATAGAAAATTTGCCAAACTATTGAGTCCATTCTCAGTGCCCTTTGGACCACTTCTAGCTTGAGATTTGTGCAAACTGGCCTTGGGAATGGGTGTTATGCTGACTGTGCTGGGGAGCGTAGCAGGTAGACTTAGAAAAACTTTTGCAAACATTAGGACTTCCAGGGTGCCACGTTGTCTACACTGCACAATGTAGTATCAAACTTACAAAAAACTTTGTCCATGTTTTAACACTTATAAAAATTTGATGTTGAGTTGTAGGAGCCCAAAATTAGTGTTGTTTCACTAGCCCCTCTTTGTTGATGTCTAGAGGATTGGCCCAAGAGACATTGCCAAAGAAGAAAAAACACCACGATGAATGCGACATCATCACTATTCATAAATGCCCACTTAGATGATGCTTTTCTATGCTTGAGAGTGCTAGGAAAACAAAGTATGAAAGTATGGAAGGGACTACAGGATAGGTTCAAGGAGAATGGGTTAGGGGACAAGGGGTAGTTTGGATGGAATGGGTAGTTGTCAAATGTAATTCTACAATGTCATGTTGTCATAGCATGATCCCTCCTTGGAGTGCTTATGAGGGAGTCAGCATGTAGAGGTGTCCTACGCTTTGGATTTCGACCTCTCACTAGAGTGCTTAGAGACAGTCTATCTAAGGTTGAGACAATTATGAAGTAGTAACTATGCCATTTGACTTGGGTACTTTTCTTTTTTCATTTCTCCTTTTTGTTTTTTTTTCTTTTTTTGTGTGGGTGAATTGCACACCCATATGTGCTTGAAGGTAGCTATATATTTTCTATAGGATAGGTGTCTTACATCCATGTTGAGCTTTGACTAGCCTACAAAGGCTTCCCATGGGATGAGTTGCATTACATCCATCATGGGTTTAGTGGTTAGGTGCAGGAAAGGGTTTCATGTGCATTAGGGAAGCTTGCAAAGGAGGTTGGAAGTTTCAAGAGTAGGAGGTAGAGGTTAGGTTAGTTGAGGGGATATTAGGGTATGCACTCTTAAGTAGCTAGGCCAGCTAAAATGGGCACATTGGAATAATGCAGTGTCTAATTCTCATGGTGAAATGAATTCCTAAATGATGCCATCAAATATTCATCCTACAAATGAAACATAGAGAAAACTAGATAAAAAAACCACCATGTGAAGTGAGGGCACAGTCTTGCCTACCTGAGACATTGTGAGGGTTGCAAATGTTGTGTTTGGTGCATGTAATGTCCAAAGTAGGAAGGCTAGTGCAAGCTTCAGTGATGGTAGGCTAGAGAACTCCAGCAGCCACACTGAAAGTGAGCAGTCAAGAGGCTAGGAACAATGATGATGCAAGTGCTTAGGAATCCTCACTAAATGTAGAAGCCAGAAAATTTAGTCGTAGGGTGGAAGGCTGAGCTACTGAATACCCTTCTAGACTCTACCAATGGCAAGGGCTGGAGGATAGCAATAGTGTTGAAACTCTAGTAGGAGGTGCTGATGAAGAGAGCTATGACCAGGATGATTGGTGATGGTGGCGATAGCTCTGGAAGGTTAGCAAGATGGCGGGGATAGAAATGTTGTAAATGTCCTACATGGGTTTTTCCTTCATGACGTGAACTTCATTTTGAAACTGCAATGCCTCACCCCATCCTGCCTAGGAGGCATGGGTAGGCAATGATAGATTGGAGGTATTGTCACTCGCTTGTTCGCAGGATCATGTATGTTGAACTGTAGAAGTTGAATCGTGAACCCTTTAGGTTTTGGTAGACTACTAGTTGTGCTAGTTTAGGGTCCCAGTAGACTGTGATCCTAGTTTAAGGTCCAGGAAAATCATGCTATGCTAGTTTAAGGTCCTAGTAGATCACTGTGCTAGTTTAATGTCATAGTGGATGGTGGTTGGCTAGTTTAAAGTCATAGCAGACCATGTTGTGGGTGCCGGTTTAATGTCATAGCACAAGGACATTCTGTGCCAATTTAACATCATGGGGGACATTCTATGCTAGTTTAACATCATAGCGGATCCTCTATGATAGTTTAATGTCATAGTGGGTGCTTTGCTTACCTTGCTTCATTATTGATGTTATACTGCATGTTAGGTGTAATATGGTTTCAGGTACATGTGGTTGACAAGATTAGTGAATTTTTTGCCATCTAAGTTATCAAGCTTGAATGCTCCATTTTCATATGCTTTTGAGACCAACAAAGGCCCTTTCCAGTTGGCTGAGAACTTGTTCACGGGTTTACAAATAGCCTTGAGGACTAGATCCCTCTTTTTGATAGGGTGCTAGTGTAGATTATGATTATGATTTTGCCATTATTTATCTTGATACCACTTGATGCAATTAAGAGATTGAATGAGCTCTTCCTCTGTAGAGTAAAGATCAATGATTCTCGACTCATTGTTCTAAGCCTCATCCATGAAGTTCAAGAGGATCATGCAAAGTGATGGAACCTACAATTCAAGAGGAAATACTGCTTCAAGTCCATATATGAGACTATATGGTGTCTTACCTATTGTAGTTATGCATGTTGTGCAGTAGGCCCAAAGTGCGTAGACAAGTTGCTCGTGCCATTGTCATTTACTGTTGCTAAGCATCTTCTTTAGAAGGTTGACAATGGCCTTATTGGTGGCTTCTACTTGGCCATTTACTTGAGGATAGTACAGTGACAAGAAGGAGTGTTTAATGTCGAGGCTTTCATAGAATGCTTTAGTTTCTATGCTACTAAATTGTGGCCTGTTGTCTATAACAATAGTCATAGGGAGGTCGAATCGAGTCACTATATTGTCCAAGATGAATTTGCGAACCTGTTAAGATGTAGTTTTCTTAAGGAGAATAGCTTCTACCCACTTCATGAAATACTCAATTGTTGTAATAATGAAGCTATGTCCTACGGAAGACTTAGGCATTACAAGCTCTATGATATCTAATCCCCAACATTGAAAGGGCCATGTGATTTGCATAGTGTGCAACTCAGTTTTTGATACATGTATTAGATTCCCATGTCATTGGCATATATCACATGTTCTAACCTTGGAAATGCAATCATGTTCCATATAAGGCCAGTAATAGCCTAAATGTCTAATTTTTTCCACCATTGCCAAGGGAGCTATATGCCCTCCACATAGTCCCTCATGGACTTGATCAATGATTTTTTGTGCTTCATTGCCACTAATGCAAGTTAGCAGTATTTTGTCATAAGACCTACAACATAAAGCATTATCACCTACGAGGACATACTACCGTGCTCATTTTATCACTGTGTCTTTTTGGGCAGATGTTAGATTTTATGAAGGTTTTCCATGTTGAAGGTATGTTTTAGTGTCATCATACCATTCTTAAGTGTGGGCTGCAGTTACAGACACGATACTTGTGGTGTGAATGATATGGTCAATGCACTCTATTATTGAGGCAGGTAAGGTAGTAAACATATTTGGTGATATGCTTAAATCTAAAGTGGCTAATGCATTGGCTATAACATTTTCATTGTGGGGAATGTGCTAAACATCTAAGGTTGCAAATTGTTTTAGTAAGTATTTCACCAGATCATAGTAAGGATGCAAGTACTATGCTTTATAGGCATAGACCTCTATGACTTGGTTAATGACTAACTATGAATCACCTTGGATTGCTATATTTTGGACCCCTAACTCCTAAGTTGCTAAAATGCCCTTGAGGAAACCCTCGTATTCAACTATATTATTTGTGCAAAGAAACATAAAGTGGTACATAAAAAGTCAGATTTCCCTAGAAGGAAATGTGATAATGGAAGCGGTGCTACCACCCTGTGTGGTTGAGGAACTTTCAAAGTGTAAAATGGCCTCAAAGTCTATAAGTAGTGGGCTTAGACTACTAACATGCTCGTCTGGGAATTTGGGATCTATTGTTTCCTGGTTGTCCGTAGGTGAAGCCATAAGTTGCATGGCTATTTCTTGACCCTTTGTGGATGACTGCACTACATAGTGTAGGTCAAATTCTATAGTTATTGCTTTCCATCTAGCTATTCTGCTACTTTCATATATATTGGTTGTAATGGCCCTAAGTATATTACTTTTGCAAATGACATTGACTTAGCTATGAAATAGGTAGTGTCTTCACTTTTTGAGTGCAAACACTAAGGCAAGATAATTTTTCTCTACATCATTGTATTTTTCCTTGTAAGCTATCAACACATGAGTTAGGTAGTAAATAGGAATTTCAGAGCCATTGTCTCTCTTTTGATAAAGCAAGTCAGAAATTGATGTGCTTGAAGTTGCAAGGTAAATGTAGAAAGGCTTATCTCTTTGTGGAGGGTAAATAGTAGGAAGATGAACAAGCTCCTTTTTCAACTTATTGAATGCCTCTTGGCATTGGTTTGTCCATTCGAAATTGGCTTCTTTTTTGAGTAGGTATTGCATTAGGTACAATTTATCAGTCAATCTTATGATAAACCTTCGTATGAACTATACCCTGCCTTGTAATCCTCGTAGCTCTTTAAGGTTTGTGAGTGGTGCTAAGTTGATAATGGCTTTAACTTTATCTGGATCTATGCGTATTCCTATTTTTGATACTAAGAAGCCTAACATGTGCCTAGCTTTCACACCGAAGACACACTTTTTGGGATTAAGATGAAGGTCATGCCTATGGTAGCACTGAAGAACTAGGTTTAGGTCATTTGTGTGATCGGGAGATTTCTTGGATTTGACTGCTATATCATCCACATAGTGATTTAGTTGTTCTAAAAGATAATCGCTAAAAATGTAAGTCATCGCATGTTGGTATGTTGCTTCAACATTTTTTGGCCCAAAGGGCATCATCATGTAACAAAACATTCCCCAAGGGGTCATGAAGGTAGTAGCAAGTTGATGCTCTAGGTTTATATGGATTTGTTTGTATCCCAAGAACCCATCCATAAGGGATAACAAGGCATGGCCAGTAGTAGTGTTGACAAGTTGGTCGATAATGGTTAATGGGAAATCGTCCTTGATTGTTGGCTTGTTTAAATCTTAGAAGTCTATGCAGATGTGAATTCCCTCGATTTTCTTAGGGACAACTACGATGTTTGATACCCAATCTACATAATTGACTACACAGATAAATCCATGTTGGTAGAGTTTAGTAATTTCATTGCATATGGATAATGCAATTTTTGGCTTAATTTTGCGAGCTTTTTGTTTAACTACCTTGACATGTGGATCTAAGATAATGTTGTGTTGTATTATGCATGGGTCTAAGCCTAGCATATCTTCATAAGACCATGCAAACACTTTGAAGTTGTTGTTGAGGACTCTAGAGATATTTTGCTAGATTTGTGGCTCTAATAAAGAACTAAGCTTTAGTATTCTCACCTTACCTTTGCATGTTGTCATGGGAATTTCTATGAGTGGATCCTCGATTACGTCACTAGCTTCTAAATCTAAAGCTTGAACCAGGTGTTCTGGCCAATCTAGTGATGTTTCTAAGTGTTGGCACATTTAGCCATTTCATGGAGCAGCAAAGGTGATAAAATATGAGTAAGCCATAGAAGATATTCAAAGCAAAAATATATATGATGGTTGTGCCTTATTGATATCAATGCTTGAAGTTTCATGTAGAAAATTATTAAATAAAGATAGAGTATTTCAAATGATAAGAAAAATTCATCATGCTCCTTTGGAAAACAAAGGGTGAAAAGAGTGAAAAAGCTAAAAGATCCGGATCCTGTTTATGGATGCATCAAGGAAAAATATCAAAGTCCATATGGCAAGGTTTGAATAATGTTTTTACGGCAAGGAAAAAAACGCAAACACAGTTCCAACCACTATACGCGATGGGAGGAAAACGGATGAAATTGCTGCAAAGGAATAAAAACAGTCTAGAAAAATGCCTTATTTTTTACAAGAATCGTGTTGCAGGAGAATGCAAGGGTTTTTCCCCTGTAATGGCTTTCATTTTTGCCACAAATCAACTGTTCTTTTGGCCCCAAATCAGC
>MNCI01010006.1:363875-416213 GCA_015680685.1 Gnetum montanum | reverse complement strand
TAAGGACCATACACGAGACAGTCGGCAACATAAAACACATAGCCGAAATTAGCCAAGTCCTAAACAATACAAGATAGTTTATACTCATCCCGATGAGTATATTCCTAACTTTACTTTTATCCTCCATCAAGATGAACAGTTGCGATGGAGAGATTTGCAAGGTAACATGGTGTTACCCCCAGATCGATCAGTCTCTCGCATGCTTTTCCATGCCTTGGCACAGATTAGCATGCAAGAACTATATGCTGAATACGTTGCGAAAGATTTTGATATGAGGGATTATTATCCCATAGATGCCCAATGTATGAGGGACTTAAGGTAGGAGAGTCAACATACTTTTTTGAAGGGTAAAGCCCCACATGTCCTTAGCGAAATAGGAGATGAGGAACCCCTTATCATGGGTTCTTTAACAAATGATGTTTCCCCTCCTAACGATGGTGAGGAGGTTGGGTATCAGAACCTATGATCAACGATACATAACCATGGTTCCGATGGCCGTGAACATCAACTGTTCACAAAGGGAACAACCACTCATGCTACGGATGAGCACTTAGATCATCACCACGATCGGGGCCGTAGTAGCTGAAGAGAAGGAAAGAAACATCGTCATGGCAATGGTTCCCCTTCTTCTTCCCCTTCTTCACATCACTCACCCTCTCCTTCCACATCCAGGTGCAGCCATCATGAACATAAAGGAGAGGATAAAGGTAAGAAAAACAAGAGACCTCGATGGGAAAGTCGAGAGAGAGGACAAGGGCAAGGATGTAGGGAGAGTAGGGAACAACGCAGACATCACAGGCATCATGAAAGAGATGACCATGATGAGCCCCTACTCGTAACCCGAAGTATGCTTGACATAACGGAGGCAGTTAGGATTCCCACAAGGCATTTAAAAGATAGTCGGATCAAATGATTAGACATGAACAACATCCCACGATTTGAAGGGGGATACAACGCAGATCCGCAAAATCATTTACAAGCATTCCATGATGCCTGTGCCTTGCAGAATATAGAAAATGAGTGGCAAAAACTTAATTTGTTCCCAAGGACACTCAACAAGGAAGTAGAGAGCTGGTACCTGTCCTTAGAACTGAAAACCATCAGGAGGTGGAGTACGATGCTAGAACTGTTCAACGAGAAGTATCAAACGTACTCTAGAGTGTCCAATCTGCGTATGCAGATCCAAGGCTGGAAACAAGGTACATATGAACCCTTGGATGCTACCATGGCCTGCTACTACACATTGTTACATCATTGTCCGAGCCATGAGTACGCTTAGCGGGATCAACTTCGCCACATCGTGGATGGGCTAAGGCATGAAACTAGAAGAACCCTTGGAACTTAAGCCCAAGGGAGACTCTAACAACTTAGAGCCCATGAAGTACATAGTTTGTTGGAACAAGTAGCAAAAGAAGAAGGTGAGCTACACAAAAGGGAAAGTGCGGAAGAATGCAACCGCTATCCCTCCCTTCGAAAGAAGGGAGTGAAATTTTGTGATGAAGAGGATGAGTCACCAATCGAGGAGTTGGTGAACCAGAAAACCTTGCCAATCCAAAAATTAACAACTGAAATAGCGGCTAAGGTAGATGACGTATGGAGTTCCTTAGACTCTAAAATTGAAACTGTCTTAAAAATTGTAGAAGTGTCTACGGTAAAACAAAGTAGTGACAAAGGTAAGAAAAAGTGGAGAGATTTAAGCCCTGCATATAACAAGGGTAAGGGGAAAATCACTAACTCCGATGTGGCTGTGGACTTTGACACAGACGATGACGGTGGATGTGAGATCTACCACTATGACCATCCTAAGGGATGTTGCCCCATCATCTCACATCTATAGGAGTCTGGAGTGTATGCGCTTAATCCAAGACTGAACCAACGACAAACACCCCGAAGGTTACCTTATCCACAAGGTAACCCAAGGCAGTTCCACCAACGCTTAACGTATTATCCAAGTGAAACTCCACCACAACCCATCGGACAACATCAACAGTGGCAATACCCATAGTCATGGGGGATGCCATTGTCGAAACATTAGTACCCTTACTGGCAGCCTAACCCTTATGGATATTATGTGTAGCAGACGATTTCTCCAAGTGACTTTATGAGTCACACAACCCCCAACCGTCACTACCAAGTTTGAGAGTACTTCAGAAGGACTTCTTCTCCTCTAGGAGACACTCCATATCCACACCATCTTCCAAATCCATCTGCACCTCTTCCACTAGTAGTAGTTCCCATAACACCTTCTGCTCCAACAATGCAAGGGGAACTTCCTCCTCAACTACAGCAATGTCACGCTACGAGAGCTGTAAATATCCAACTTGTTGCTGGTTATGACAACTATAAAAAGAGAAGACCTTTCTTGAAAACCAAAAGCCTAGACAAAGTCTCGCAACAACAAGTAGTTGGGCCCATGTACACTCCTCCACCATCTAACACTTCGGAGCACCCTTCGGTCCAAAATCAGAGCTTAACGCATACGGTTATGTTAACGCATACCATAACTTACTGGATTAAGGTAGGCCACCTTCCCAAGAAACTAATTGACCCTGGGAGTCCCTTAATCTATTTATAGATCACTGAGAACAAACCACATAGGGCTCTTCTTGACTCAGGTTCTGGAGTCAACTTAATATCATGAGAGATGTATCATGCCTGGAACCTGCCCAAACTTAAGAAGAGCAACATTCAACTAGAGTTGGCAGACCAGTCCATCACCATTCCCTTGGGATTGGTGGAGGACATCATTACCACTATGTGTGGTTGGTCTTACCTAGCTGATTTTCTGGTGATTGAAGTTAACAACAACGAAGGGAACTTCCCAATTATAATGGGAAGGGCATGGCTTAGTATAGTAGACACATGCTTTAGGATCCACAATCTTTCCTTGGAAATTTCTAAGATAAAAATTTGTGGAAAAATCGAGAAGAGGAAAGTTCCATGCATCACATACAGTGATTCATTGGGTGATGACATGGAGGAAATGCCTCCATGTAATAGGTGTGCTCTTGAAACCTTGAAAGAAAGATGCCTATATGTAGCAACCACACAAGAAGTAATAGACACCCCATGGTTAATAGCTACTCGAAGGAGCAGACAAATATGCATGGAATTAACTGAGGAGACCAGCCATGCCAACAATGAAAGTATATATACATTGGAATATGAGCATTGCCAACCTCCACTGCTCTTGAAACCTTGAAAGAAAGATGCCTATTGGGCACTTCTTAGAAATTCAAATAGATGCTCATTATTTCGGATCTCTCCCTTACAACTCAGTCATGGGGGAGATGGCCACCTATGCTAATCATATGGGGCCCTCAGTTCTTTTTTGATTTTTTTACAACATTTTTGTCTTACACATTTTTGTTTTACAAATTTCTTTAACTTTTCTTGTTTTTGTTTTACAAATTTCTTTACCTTTTCTAATTTTTGTTTTACAACATCGTTATACTTTTTCCATTTCTTGTGTGTGTGTGTGTGTGTGTTCCACCATGTAAGTTTTTCACCTAATAAGTGTTCGGAATGATGGTATGAATTGTTTTCATATTGATTGCTAATGTTTGGTTTTTACCTTTAAGTCACAACGTTGATACTAAGGTATGTTTCTTTTGATATGGCAGGAAATGAGACCACTTCATCCATCCATCCACCAGTTTCTATGGTCTCTCTCGGCTTGGAAATGTACAGTCTCTTTAATAATAAGAACTTAAATGAATCGGTGACTGGGCATTTCTCAAACTAAGGAAGGACTCAAGGATTGTAAAGGGTGTGACTTTAAGGGAACTTGATGCTTTTGTGTTGGCCATTCTCTTGGGTGCTTGGATGTTTTATTCTTGAGTTTTCTTGCTGTTCTGATGTTACCCAATTATCGGAAGTTGAGATAATAAAAATAATCAAGTCTTTGCATGGTGTGATTCTCACGCATAAAAAAACAAAACAAAAAAAAAATGAAGAAGAAAAAAAGAGAAAAGTGAGAATTCAAAGCACACCCCTTAGATGGAATAAATATTTGGGCTACAAGCATTGGTTATTGAACTAAAAATGTTTCCTCTAACTAAGGCCCTTCTCGCTTCCCATTCTCTCATTTGTTTCATCAAAATGGTGGTGGCTCTTTGGAGATGCATTCTTGTTATCCAAGTGGATGGTTTAGTCGAATGCATTGATGCGAAGTCACTGGATGTGGTTGGTTTGAGGCCGGAGTTGGAATGAGACTTGCCAAGTCACATTAATCATGAAACACACAAGGGGCTGTACACCACCTTGTTCTTAGGATTCCATTCCATTCTATTCTCTCCATCCTTCTCTCCATTATTCACCTCATTGCCAGTTGTATCATTAGTGTATATATTTTGATTGATGCATTTTTTTCTTTTTGGTAAATTCTTACGGTTAAGACTTTAACTCTTGTTCTAAATAACATTCCCGGAGCCTACGAACTCTTTAAATGTGGGTTTGTCAAGGCATTAAAGGCATGAGCCTACTTTGGGGAGGACCCACTGACATTCCTATTTGGTGCACTAGTTAACTTCTTTCCCTTAACATTTTGCAATTAATTCTATTTTTTTCATTACCATCTTAACATCCCTTTCACTGATGTTTTTAGTTGTCCTTTTTTATCTATCTTTCTTACTCCTTTTCCTTCTCCATTCTAACGCTACCGGAGGTTCACGATTAGTCATGGGGGTACGGGGCCTGATTTTTTCAATTTTCTCCTAGCCCCAAAATTTTTGATTTTCTTCCTAACCCCTACAACTTCGGTAGTCATTATTAAGATATCCCTAGATCCGTATTAGCCATACCACAAACTAGCCAATGGACCTACACCAAAGCAAGGTATCAATTACAGAATGATTCATTTACCCTTGTTAATGTAAGATTGTGTTGTGTGTGCAGATGGCGATCATACAAACAATGGATTGGATTTGGAGCAAACACTTGGAATGGAGCAGCGCTGAAGCAGCTATGCAAGGAGCAAGATCGATGGCACACTTATAGATGGACAACGAAGGCGTAATCTTGGTTTTGGTAGTAGCAACACTTCTCTCTCTCTCTCTTTCTCAGTTACCAACAAAGGGCTGATGTCATTGGAATAAGGTGTTCACCCTTGTTGTCATGAACACTAGTTTTGTCAAGTCTTGTAATGATGATCCGTTCACATGTCATCCCCATTAGTTCCATTCCCCTCAATAATTCCATACCTTCTCGATATTATTGTAAGGAACTCGAGGATGAGTTTTCATTCAGTCATGGGGGTATGATGAGACGCGATTCGCATGAGCCGTGATATTGCATCCCATGTGATATCACGTACATGATATCGCGTCGTCCCCTGCGATGTCGCGTACGTGATATCGCGGTCCACTGCCAAGTCTATAAATAAGAGGCGACACTCCCCTTATTCCTCATCCTAGGCTAGAAGTAGGAAAACTCTGGCAGATTGATCACTCTAGAGATAGAATATTTTCCATGTGCTCGCAGTAGGAGTCCCCAAGTGAACGGATCTTTATTCGAGAAGCTTTGTACCTGAATGCAAGTTGTGTATGGAAATAAAGATGAGCTTTGTGGATAAACATTGCAGTGCATGGAATAGGATTTATTATTTTTTATTTATTACATGTTATTTCCTACCTGTTATTTATTACCTGCAGTAGCGCGGCATGAGTATGACTTGATTACGAACATTGATGAATGTGTATGGCTAATCAAGGAATTGGCTGCTCATCATGATTAGATTCTCTCACCCTTATCTCCTAGAACGTGGGATAAGTACAACTTGGTTACGAGCATTCAAGGATGTGTACGAATAGCCAAGGAATGGATGTTTATCACGTTTAGGCTAGTTAAGTGCCTCAGTACGACCACTTCGAGCATGTGCGTTATGTGTGGTGATCCCAGTAACGATTAGCATTTGGTAGCCACAGTTGCATAGTTCAGGGTGTGTACGGTAAGTGGGAATGGATGCTGATGCTAGTTAACTTAGACTTAGTTCATTATTTAGAGTTAGTTAGTTTCTCAACCCTTTACTCTTTAGCATAGAAGACATAAAACCAAGAAAAGACTATAAAAATCATATACCTCAAACTTACTTAACCATACACCGTGACAACTACAAGTAAGTTTGGGAAGACAACAAATGATTAACCCCAAGTGTTCCATGGGGTGTGTAGGCATTTAGTCTGTGGAGTTCGACCGGATCGCACATGGTACGCTCGTTTCATATGGTTGAGTGTAGGGGTACCTCGCCACTCATCACACATGATGTTTATTTTTATATATTTTGTATCCTAATGGCTAGATGAGTGAATGGAGATTGAATAATTAATTATCTAACTACTTATCTAATCTAGTAACTAACTATCCTAATGTAAAGTAATTGTTCCCACTCATTGTACACATCTCGAACTCATATTAACATTGCTAGGTTACCAAGTGGCTATTACTAGGCATGCCAAATATCCACTACTAGGATTACCATGCACAATATGTTATGCTCAAAGTGGTCATACTTATGTATTTATGATTAATTATGTTAATTATTTAAATCCATGAATATAAATTACATTTGAAGTTAAGTGCTAAATGAAAAAGGTAAATTAATCGAAGTGCTACAATGAATATAGAAAGTCTAAACTTTATTTTCATTCATGCCAATGTGTTTAGGTACATAGGCATTCAAATAAAGCACTGTATAATCTCTTAAATTCACACTGTGGGAACTCAAAGGAAAAATATTCTAACTTTGGAGAAATGAAATTGCAACAACTTGGCAATGCTATGAATTCTAAGTTCCATAAATGTGGGTGGTGAGTGCATTTATATGGGCCTTTCTTGCATTAGTGTTGATGCATCTACATTAATGCATTTGACCATGCGTCGATGGGGTTGCTTTGACACATGTTCATTGATGTAGCCTATCTAATTATGGTTCATCAACTTTTAACATTCAAAGTATATTTGATCAAAAAGTTTAACTCCATCTTAAATAAATTTTGAGAATTTAAGATGTAAAGAAAGAATTTATTCCCTCTAATTCTTGAGAAACTAATTGCAACTAATGATGAATCTAGTATGATTTGAAATGTCTTCCAAGGAAAAATATACAATATATGGATGCTACAATATATAATTTAGTGTTAGCCTAGTGGCATGGGTTTTGGCCTAGTAATCCTAGGTCATAGGTTTGATTCTACTTGGTTGCATTGACTTATAAAAACTTCTATAAATTTTGGGATGTACCTATGATTCAATTATTTCATGTTCCAACACCCCCCAACTTAGTGTTATTGGTTGGAATTGAACTTGTGAGGTATAGTTTCATGACAAGACTCTTACAACTAAGCTAACACCTCATTATGTTACTAAGCTAAACTATAATTGTAAAAATTGATGATTAATGATGAAATCAAAATAAGAGTAATATATTTTCTTTATTTTTAAAATTAATATTTTAATGTTTTTATTTTATTATTATCATATTTAACTAACTTTCAATTTTTAGGTAAATTTTTTTGGGTTGGAATTGAAACTCTAACTACATGTATCATAGATCATATTAGGAGCATTACCAAAAGAGAGGTGGGGGTTTGCCATAACTTTAATATTTCATAGAATGTTATGATAATGAGGTGTTAACTTAGTGGTAAGACTCTTGATTTAAAAGCTCCAAGTCATGGGTTCAATTTTAATGGGCAATGTTGAGTTGTATATTTCTTTTACTAATTCATTCATGATAATGGCAAATAAGTATCGTAGAAACCCTTGATGTAGACCTATTGTGACTAAAAAACAAATGTTTGTCTACAAGTTGTTCTAATTTCAGGCATAGCTCTTTCACTTTAATATATTTATTGGGATGTTTTTCCTCTACAAACCCCAACAAAAAATATCTCTAGGAAATTTGACATATGCTTTTTCCAAGTTAATTAAGATCATATATAGATTTTTCTATGTTTTTTTAAATTCCTCCATCAATTGTCATCTCAAGAAAATAACCTCTATAATAGATCTTCCTAGCATAAATTCAAATTGATTTTTTTGATATTATTGATTCAAGTTTGAGACATTAACTCTTTTCCAAAGCTTCATAGTATGGCTCATAATATGAACAACATTGAGTTATAAATTAAAAAAAAATTCCTATAAAAGGAACTTTGAAAATGGTCCAATAGATCCAAAAGAACTTAGTGGATATAAGTAAAAAATTTCAACTTTAATTCATAAAGATATTGAGTAATGTGACTTGATTTTGAAGCTCTAAGTTATGGGTTTAATTATGGTGGACAATGTTGAGTTATAAAGTTCTAATTTGACTATATGCCTTGGGGTTAAATATTTATAATTTTTTTGGGTTCTAAAGCTTAGAGTGGCTTGAAATATCAACTTCTTGCTTGCCAATTTTTGTTAAACAATGACCTAACCAATTAAGGAGGGAAGATGGGAAGGGGAATGTTAAAAAATATGTGTGTGTTAGAAACTAAAATACCTTTTTTAACAATATTAACATCCACAACATATAGTGAAATTAGAACTTTATCTTAGTATTGCTTACCAAAATTGAACTCATGACATATAGCCATAATACTTGTGTAAAAGTCATATTTTTTTATGGAGGTTTTGGAACTTAAAACTTTATAGGTATGGAAATAGGAACTATTTAACTATAAATAGCCTTAGGACATATAGCTAACATAATACTTTTTTATAACTTTAGTAAAACATATATGTTGTGGGTTCGATTCTAGACTTGGCTTATCATCATCACCATCTTAACCTTGTCTCAACAAAATGGAGTTAGCTACATGATTTTTTTTTCATCATTCACCTCTATAGCCTCTATGAAGAGCTAGATCTTTGTTTATTTACAATTTCTTTAAATCATATTTGTTTGTTTTTTCCCATATTTTTTTATTCTTCCTTTTGGTAACTTTTTTGGAATAGTGATGTAGCAACCTTTGTTTATAGGCTTATTACCTAATCTTCTTTACACATGTCTTATGAGCGGTGGAGTAGTCCAACATCCAACCATACGAGATACAAGTGTTCATGTGTAGCCTGATTGAACTTCGTAGATAAGGCAATGTGATTATGCTAGTAATTGGTTTAAGTACATAATCATTTTCTTCCCATGTGAGCTAGTAAAATCAATGTGTATGGTTTAACTCACAATGAGGTGTATGATAGTTGATTTTGCTTTGGTCATTAAACATGAGCTAAATGAAAGAGGTTTCTAAGTCTAGATAAACAACAAATGAATTTGGTCTAGCCTAGGCAATGGACATCTGCTCCTAACTTTCCACACACATCTTGGACTTATGTAATTGTTACTGGGATTACCATGTACCTTGCTACTAGGTAAACCAAGCGATAATACTACTGGTGATAAATCCAATTTTTTCATGACATCTATGATGTCGTAGATATGTTATTGTATCTTAGCATATGTTATTGTATAAATGATATTGTAGGATGTGTGTCAGCCTATATAAGTAACACTTAAGTGCATGAATCTATAGTAGATTTGATAGCATAGTAATAGAACTCTTTTAGTTTGTTTTCTTGAATTCAATACTTAACAATGTGTGTTAGCAGTGTGATGTTTTGTAATTGAACAAAATATTTATTCGAGTGTGATGTACTTGGATGCATTTCATGCGTGATAGCAAAGATCGAGATTACTCTACATCATTGCAGAAACACTTAGTTTTATTTCTATTTTCAATTAGTTTACTATTTTCATAGTTAATGTTTACAATTACTTGTAATTTTCTTTTAATGTCATTAAGAGGAATGAGTAAAATTGATCTTGAGCACATAAGTGTAACTACTTGGTAACCTAGTAGTACTATCACTTGTATGCCTAGTAGTGTGGTACTTGGTAATTCCAATAGTAGTTGCACAAAGTCCAAGATGTGACCAAAAGATCAGGATCGATTGCTCATCGCATAGGCTATTTTAGATTTTTTTTATTGTCACTTAGATTTAGAAACTTTTACTTTTACCTCATGTTCACTAGGAGCTTAATGGCCAATTCAACATCAATATCATATACCTCACCATGAGTTAAACCATACTGATGAATCATGTTTTTAATAAGCTCCAATATTACATGATATTGCAGCCCAAGATGCAATATCAGACATGCGATATCACGAATTTCTCTTGGGCCTATAAATACAGCCCTTGGGCACATGATTCAGAAGTAGTTTTTGGAAGTCAATTAGAAAAATTCTTGTAGTTTGTTCATTTGAGAGTTAGAATATTTTCCAAGTGCCTGCAGTAAGAGGTCTAAGTGTGATCAAATCTTTATTCAAGCATTGACGTACCTGAACACACCACTGTGTTGGCAATAAAGACAAGCTCTTTGATTCATCCTTGTAGCACTTGAGACTTTCTTTCTTTATGCATTTACATATCATGATTTCATGAAATTTACATTAATGTTATTCATTTAGGAATTAATTTTGATTAATTAAGAAACTAATTAGAATACATAAGCAANTACATATCATGATTTCATGCAATTTACATTAATGTTATTCATTTAGGAATTAATTTTGATTAATTAAGCAACTAATTAGAATACATAAGCAAGACCCCTTCGAACATACATGCGACACTTGGTAGCTCAAAAATAGTTAGCATTTGACAATCCAGCAGTGCTCACATGAAGTTCAGGATGTGTCCAGGAAGTGGGGACGATTACTTGTGTTAGGCTAGATTAAAAAATAGTTTACTTAGCACTTAATTGCTCTCACTTTTATTCTTTTTATAGGAAATCAAATCAATAAAACATAAAATGATAAAAATATTATGCCTCAGTCACACTTAACCATACACTTGCACTTCACGTGAGATTGGGAAGACAACGAATAGACAACACAAACTCACTATTTAGCTCTAGTGTACTTGGTAATTAAAGTTTGTGGAATTCAACTAGATCGCATGTGAATGCCTATGATTTGTAGGATTAGGTGTAGGGGTACCTCGCCACTCATCATTAGCATCATTGTTGAGGACTTTAGTTCTACATGCGCTATCTAAACTTAGTAAAAATTAGTAACCTCGTTGTTCGAACCGTGAGAGTCAAATCTTACAAAAAAAAAATTATTATTACAACTAAATTAAATCTTAACCACACACTGCATATAGATTCATTAATATAAAATTTCTTCTTCTCACAGGAGTCTATCTTTGCCTAGGGTAGACCAAGTACCTCAGCAATACCGAGTGGTATATGCTCATCTTGATGAGTATGTACCAGACTTCATCTTCATTTTACATCAAGATGAAATGCTGTGATGGTGCAACATGAAAGGCAACATTGTGTTGCCATTGGATCAATCTGTTCCAGCTATGCTCCAGCGAATGCTTACATGACATGGGCTTCAACATCTTCATGGGGAGTATGAGCTGTGAGATCTTGATTCAAGGGATTATCATCCCACTGAAGCACAAAGGTTAAGGGATTGTTAATTGAAGCACCAACACGAGCTTGTGAAGGGCAAGGGCTCAAACACCTTTCCACCTCCACTTGGCCCATTGGATGGAGGTGAACACTTCTCTGGGGGCTTTTCCTTTAGTGATACTCAGCTCTTTGACTTTGGTCAAGGGGCCGTTAACTAGAATGTGCAATCCACAATTCATAAGCTAGGTTTTGGTCAGAACAAATTCAATAACAAAAATGGATTTGGTGGAGCAAGTCATGATAAGGGGACAAATGGAGGTCACGATCGTGATCATGGTTGTGATCATTAAAGAAAGGATGATAGGTGTCGACACGATGCAATTTCTCCTTCATATTTCCCTTCATCATCATCTTCTTCTTCATCTGGCTCAGATCGTGGCCACAAAGGGCATGACCATGATGGAGGTGATTGACGGGACCAAAACAATAAAAGGGATCATCGGGATAGTTGTGATCGAAGACGTGGGCAATCCAGAGAGACCCATCGCCATAAAAGAAGGGTTCATAGAGAACATTGTAGGCACCATCGCCTTAATGAACTTCTACTTACACTTGGAGCAAGTTAAGCATTACAGAGGCTATGAGGATTCCAACAAGGCATGTAAAGGATAGCAGAATACAGAGGCTGGATATGAACAACATCCCTTGGTTTGAGGGAGGTTATGATGCTAATCCACAAAATCATCTCCAAGCTTTCTAGGATGCATGTGCCTTGTAGAATATTGAGAATGATTGGTAGAAGTTGAAATTATTTTCAAGAACACTCATTAAGGAAGCAAAAAATTGGTATCAGTCCTTGGAGCCAGAATCAATTTGATGATGGAGTATGATGTTAGAATTGTTTAATGACAAATATCAAATGTATTCTTGAGTATCCAATTTGAGGAAGCAAATCCAAGGGTGGAAATAAGGAAACAATGAGCCCTTGAATGCTGCTATTGGCTGATACTACTCTCTGTTGTAGAAGTGTCCAAGCCATGGATACTTTCAGCTTGATCAACTCTACCATATCATCGATAGGTTAAGGTCTGAAACAAGGAAAACCCTTGGCATATATGCCCAAGGGAGATTGACAAAGTTAAGTGCTCATTGGATCCAAAAGTTAATTGAGTAGGTAGCTAGGGAGGAGGGAGAATTGAGAAAGCAAGAAAGTGCAGAGGAATACAACAAGGATCCTTCTATCTACAAAAGGAGGGTTTGATTTTGTGATAGTGAGGGTGAGTCAACTAGAGATGAGGTGGCTAATTGAAAAACCTTGCCACTCCAAATATTGCAATCCAAAATCATGGTTAAGGTTGACCAATTATGGAACTCCATGGACAATAAGTCTCAAGCTATTTTAAAAATTCCTAAAGAGTCCAAGGAGTAAAGTGGTGGGCATGAGCACCAGAGAAGCTGAATGTGCCATATCCAAGGGTAAGGGTAAGATGGTTGCAACTTAGATGATGATGGAGGGTGTGACATATGCTAGTATGAACATCCTAAGGGATGCTGTCCAATTGTTTCATACTTGTAGGAATCGGGGGTGTATGCCTTACATCCATGACTTGCACAAAGGCAAACACCCAAAATATTACCTTATGCATAAGGCAACTCTGAACAGTTCCACCAACCATAGTAGTACTATCCAAGTGGAACTCTATCGCAAACCTATGAATTGTACCAGTAGTGGCAGCAATCACAATAGTGGGTGTTGGCACCTCTAGGATAGTAGTACCCCTACTGACAACCAAATCCTTATGGTTATTATGTTTAGCAACCTTCATGTCCAGGAGACTCCTCTGGTTGTGTTGTCACTTACCAACCTCACCACTACCCTCTTGAAGTGTACCAACTACCATATCTATTGAGGGATGCCACCTACTATCCTCATGCTCCTCTTGTACTTGCACGTACTTCTTCACCTCCTACATAGCTACCACTTGCTCCATCCATGCAAGGTGAATTGCCTACCCAACCACAGCAAAGAACTGTTACGAGGGTAGTTAATTTACAACTAGTTAACCAACCAAGTGGGTCAGAACCATGATCAAATAAAAGATCCTTCTTTCAACCTCGAAATTCACCAAAGCCCTTCGACACATTAGTGGTTGGTAGCCTTACTCCTCCACCTTCCTCTACCTCACCTTTATCCGAGTCCCCTTCAAACCAAAATCCCTCTTGAATCCATACTGTAATGTTGACCCAAGTTGTATTTGATTGGATTCGAGCTAGTAACCTACCTAGGAAGTTAATTGATCCTGGGAGTCCCTTGGTATATTTGAAAATTGCTAAGAATAAGCCTTATAAAGCTCTTCTTAACTCTAGTTCTAGTGTTAATCTGATCTTGCATGTTATGTACACTATGTGGAACCTTCCTCATTTGAAGAAGAGCAACATTAGGCTTGAGCTGGTGGACTAGTCCATCACTGTTTCATTGGGAATGGTAGAAGAGATCATGACCACCATTTGTGGGGGGCCATATCCTATTGACTTCCTAGTAATCAAAGTAGATAACTACAAGGGGGACTTCCTAATCATTATGGAAAGGGTGTGGTTAAGCACTGTTGATGCCAAAATGGACATTAGAGATATTTTCTTAGAAATATCTAAAGAAAATGAATTTGGAAAGATTGAGAAGAAGAGGGTTTCATGTATTGCATACAATGATTCAAGGTGCCATTTGTGTGCAGAAGCTATGGTCAGGAAAGAGAACATTTATCTCTGCATGCAAGTAGTGTGCACCAGAAGTTGAAATCTAATGATGTCTATACGCAACAACCACAAAACAAGAAGGCACCTAGTGGCTAACAACTGATTCTAGTAGTAGTACATTGTGCATGGAACCTACTAAGGGCCTAATGTATGAATATGTTGCAAGGATGGATAAAATCGAGCAAGTTTGTCACCAACTCTTTGAGGGAATAAATGATGATATCAATTGGGGAGAGTTGGAGATTCTTGACAGTTTCAAATAAAAACCCCTTGAATTAAAGACATTATCGATTGGAATGGAGTATGTGTTCTTGAAAAATGGAAGGTTGATCATTATTAATGCCAAGCTTGCTACAAGATAAAAGAAGATGTTGATGAATGTTGTGGAAAAATGGTCAGCAGCCTTTACTTTGTCATATTCCAAG
Source organism: Gnetum montanum (assembly GCA_015680685.1). Classification (NCBI taxonomy): domain Eukaryota; kingdom Viridiplantae; phylum Streptophyta; class Gnetopsida; order Gnetales; family Gnetaceae; genus Gnetum; species Gnetum montanum. The sequence continues at coordinate 401,627 of MNCI01010006.1, read as the reverse complement.
CTCATAGGAATAGATCCAAGAATATGCCAACACTGGATATACACTAACCTCGCTATCAAGTTGAAATGATAGTTGTAGCAGTGTTTCAATTCCAAATTAAAGCAGTTTATCAAAGAGGAGATTGAGCAACTCCTCAAGGTAGGATTCATCTACCCCATGGTAGATAGTGAGTGGGTTAGTCCACTCATGATCGTGCCCAAGAAAGGGAGCAAATGGTGAGTGTGCATTAGCTTATGGCTGCTTAACATGGTAACTTTCAAAGATCATTTTTTGTTGCCTTTTGTCGACTAAGTGCTGGACACCATTTCTAGGCACAACTATTACAACTTTCTGGATGGTTATAATGGCTATAACCAAATTTGGATCGCATTAGAGGACAAGGTGAAGATGACTTTCACAAGTCCCTAGGGGACTTTTGCTTACTATTAGATGTCATTTGATCTATGTAATGCCCCAACTACATTCTAACGATTAGTCCTTAGCATTTTCTAACAACAAATTGGTAGTGGAGTAGAAGTCTTCATGGATAACTTTTCTACCTATGGAGCTATGTTCAAGCAAGCTCTGGACCATCTTGAGTAGGTGTTGAGGAGATATGTGTAAATAAACCTTCGGCTCAATTGGCAAAAGAGCCATCTTATGGTTCAGGAAGGTATAGTCTTGGGGCATTGTATCTCAAAGGTAGGAATCGAGGTGAACCCTGAAAAGATAAGGGTCATCCAAGGAATAACCAATCAACTAGAAATAGTTAAAGAAGTGTGATCATTCCTTGGTCTGGCTACATCTGGTGCTTCATTGAGAACTTTTCCAAAATCACCAAGCCGTTGGTTGAAGTAACAAAGAAAGATGCATCATTCATCTAGATCCCAGTGGCATGTGAAACAACATTTCAACAACTAAAGTAGAAGCTTATTGAAACCCTAATTCTACAAGCACCTGATTGGTCCAGGCCATTTCATGTGATGACTGATGCATCAAATTATGCTTTGGGGGTAGTGCTTATGTAGCTGGATGATAGAAAATGTCCATATTACATTCACTACGTAAGTTGGAGTATCGTAGGTGCATAGCTAAACTACACCACTACAGAAAAATAATTGATAGCTATGGTGTTTGCCTTAGAAAAGTTTAGGCACTATGTGCTTGGTTATAAAGTGCTTGTGCACACAGATCATAGCATCATCTAATTTTTAATGAATAAACCAACAATGAGCCCTTATGTCATACAATGGCTCGTGATTTTGCAAGAGTTCAATCTCACAATGGTAGATCGAAAGGGTGTGGAAAATGTGGTCACTGATCACTTATCATGGCTAAGATGGAACAACAAGGAGAAAGAAAGTCCCTTATCTGATTAATTCCTTGATGAATCTCTCCTTGTAGGGGCTATTAATGCACAAATGCCCAATGAACCAAGATGGTATGAAGCCATTCTCACTTATCTACTTAAGCAGAAATCGCTGTGAGGGTTGGACACTTGGAAGAAGCAATAGTTTCTTCACCAAGTTAAGAATTTCATGGAAATCAATGAGAATCTTTACAAAGTATGTCCCAATGGTTTGGTACATTGGTGTGTCCTTAACACTAATTAGTTGTGCATTTTCCAAAATGCTCATGAAGATCCTTGTTGGGGCCATTATGTTGGAAGATGCACAACCATAAAAATCCTCATGGTAAGATATTACTAGCCAATAATCTTCAAGGATGCACACCAATTTGTCTATGCTTGTGATCATTGTCAAAGGGATGGTCGAATGATAGCCTGAATGGAGGGGCCACAATAATGGATTCAGCCTCTCAAGCCATTCGATATTTGGGGCATTGACTTTATGGGTCCCATTGCACCTTTGTCAAATGGAAAGGCATATATAATAGTTGTAGTTGACTATTGCACTAAGTGGGCAGAAGCAGCAGCCTTCACCGATTGTATATCCACTACTACTACTTGGTTTGTACAAAAAAATATTATAAATAGGTTTGGTGTGCCTTGTGCATTAATTTTTGATAATGGAACTCATTTCATAGGTTCCACTTTCTGAAAACTTATGCAACACTTGGGGGTTGAGTACAAACTCACAACACCTTATCACCCTCAAGCCAATGGTCAAGTTGAAGTCACCAATTGGGAGATTACAAAAATTCTAATGCACACTATTAGGAAATATCGAAGGGACTGAAGCACCAAATTAAATTATGCCCTCTAGGCCTATCACTCTACATGGAAGCTTCCCATAGGTTATTTTCCCTATGAGCTCATGTAGAGAAAACTACCAACACTGCTCATCCAATTCGAGCTTTGTACACTCTCTACAGCCTGTGACCTTAACATTAATCTAAGTCTAGCATAAAAGGAACAATTAATGAACCTCAACTTGCTAGATAAAAATTGATTGATGGCCTTTTCATCCAAAAAAATTGCATAAGGAATTCAATAAGAAATACTATGACCTAAAAATAAGGAAAGTCAAGTTTCAACTAGGAGATAATGTTCTCTACTAGAATCCTACACATGTATCTCAATGAACCAAATTTCAAACATTGTGGAAAGGACCTTACATTATCAAAGAGAATTTTCCATCTAGGGTCATGATTATATATAAACTTGATAGCCTAGATAAGAAGTAATTAGTTAACATCCAACAATTGAAACCTTTCCATGAGCCTAAGCCAACCAACTCAATAGACACCTCACTAGATGGACAACCACACTTAATCTTTTAGATCTTCCCCTTCCAACTTAGTCATGGGGGAGATGGCCATCCATATTAACAATTTATGTAGGTTCTTAGTCTTTTGAAGTTTTTTGTTTTACACATTTTTGGTTTTACAACTTTTTGTTTTTAAATTCTTTATTTTACATCTTTTCTAAATTCTTTAAATTCTTTAAATTCAAAGCACATCCCTTGGATAAAATAAATGTGGAAATGCATGTGTCTTTACATGGTGTGGTTCCCATTGAAGAAAAAAAAAGGGAATTCAAAGCATATCCCTTAGACCAAATAAAAAGGGCTACAAGCACTAGTTATGGGACTTGTCTTGTCTCCTCTAACAAAGGGCCTTTTTCACTTTCTACTTCTTCTCTAATTTGGAATGGTGGCTGTTTTGTGGAAGCATTCTTGTATCTCATGGGATGGACTAGTCTTAGAATGTCAAAGCGAAGTCACTAAAAGTGGTTGGTTTTGGTTTGGACCGAGGATGGATCCTACTGAGTCATTTAATCACAAACTCCACAAGGGCCTTCATGTAAGCATAATTAGGAACTCCATTCCATTCTCTCTCTCATCCATTTATGCTTTTCATGTCTCACCTCACTACCGATTTCATGTGTTAATTCGATGTTCTGGTTTGATGTGTTGGGTTTCTCAATTAGTTACTTTTGGGTTTTTTGTATTTAAAATTTTGTAACCACTAATCATCCATGGTGCCCACAGACTCCTTGGTTTGACGTTATGCAAGGGCATAAGAAGCCTGTGCCTACTTTGGGGAGGACCCACTTGCATATCTTTTGGTTTGGTTAAGTTAAGTTCTTTAACCTTAGACATTTTTTACATTTGAATTCTTTTTACTTATTTATCCCATCAATGCCATCCAATTGTGTGCATTTTCACACTTATTTTTTAGTGAATTCTTTCTTTTATTGTTGTGACTTTATATGCCCTCTTTTTAGGATTCCTTGTGTTGAGCTTTTTCTGAATTTTATGGACCGCTTCTCTTACTTAATCCATTTGTCAATCTTCCCATTAACATTACCAAGTAACCAATCTACCACAATCACAAATTAGCTATATAAAATCATTGACAAGACAAAGTATTCAATTGCTATGGATTACACTTTATATACCAATCCTTGATTTTGTTGTGATTGTAGTGGGAAGCATGGACTGGAAGTGGGATTGTCTTCACCAAGGAGGATGCAACAATATCACTCACAGGAGATTGTTCATGACCGTTGGATCTCTTCTACCTCTCCCTCATTCTTCTATTGCCAAGAAGGGTTGGATGTCTATTGGATTTGATGGTTTCTTTCTTATTGTCATGAACACCCAAAATTTGTACACAATTGTAATGTTGTATGCTTGGGCACTTCTATATTTGTCTATTTCCTCTATGTCACTCTACATGTCAATCAAACATTCCATACCTTCTAATATATTTTGTAAGGGACTTGTTTCTCTTGTACTCAAGGACAAGTTTTCATTTAGTCATGGGGGTATGATGAATCATGTTTTTCATAAGCTTTGATATCAGAGTGGCTACGATATCAAGTACACGATATGGGGTACGCGATATCATGGCCCAAGATGTGATATCGTGAAGTACTCCCGGGCCTATAAATACAGCCCTTGGACACACGGTTCAGAAGTAGTTTTTGGAAGTCAACTAGTGAAATTCTTGCAGTTTGTTCATTTGAGAGTTAGAATATTTTCCAAGTGCTTGCAGTAGGAGGTCTAAGTGTGATTGAATCTTTATTCAAGCATTGATGTACCTGAACACATCACTGTGTTGGCAATAAAGATGATCTCTTTGATTCAACCTTGCAGCACTTGAGACTTTCTTTCTTTATGCATTTACATATCATGATTTCATGCAGTTTACATTAATGTTATTCATTCAACAATTAATTTCATGTTGCTAGTGAACTTGACCTTGATTTGAGTTTAGCACAAAAGGAACATCTAATGAATTTGAATCTTTTAGATGATGAGAAATAAGTAGCACTTATGGGTAGTGAAGTCCACAAGCACTACTCCAAACTTAGGCATGATTCATGGATAAGAAATGTAACCATGCAACCAAGTACTATAATCATAGTCATGTAGCTAAAAAGGCTAAAATTCAGACACTTTAAGAGGGACCATACATAGTACATGCCACTTATCTATCTGATGCCTTAAATATTCATCACCCATCTAACTCACATAAGCTTATCCTTGTCAATATCCAATAGGTCAAACCATACTATGAGTACTCAAAAAAATCTACCCAACCTACTCACTAGCCTTGCACTTATTCAATTTTCCATTTCCTTGATCTTCATAATAGTCATGGGGATGTTCATTTAAAATCATAGGTACCTTACTAATTTTTCTATTTTTTTGTTTTACAACTCTTTTCATTTTTCACATTCTTTTACATTTTTTCATTCTTTTATACTTATTTCTTCAATTTTCTTCAATTTTACACATTCTTTAATATTTTTCAATTCTTTAACATTTTTCATTCTTTATGCTTTTTCATAATTTTTACCATCTTTCCCATTTCTTTTATACTTTGTTTCAAACCCTTTGTAAATAATTTTTGATCATTAATAAAATAGATTTAAATAAAGGCAAGATGTAGCCCAATAAGGTGAAAATTTCTCAATGTTATTAAGTCATAAGAGATTGATCATTTGCATAGTAAAACCACATCATCCATCCATCCATTCAAATAATAAGAGGTTTTTACCATGGCCATAATTCTATTCTTTCCATCATCAAACTAAGAATAAACTTGTGATCATTATGCCTGGATAAAAAAGTAAAGAACCAAGGGGGGAATGAAAAGGGTGTAACATCAAAAAAACTTGTGGATTCTTTTTGGATCATTATTGTCATTTTTTATGAATCGTGCTTTGATATCAGATATCCAATATCAGAGCCCTGATATTAGATACTCGATATTAGGGCTAAAGAAGCAATGTTGGATATTTGATATCACTGGGTGTGTGCTGGCCTATAAATATAGTGCTTGGGCACCCGATTTGCAATAAGTTTTTGTCATAGCATAGCAGAGCTCTTGTAGTTTCTTTTCTCTAGAGTTAGAATATTTTCCAAAGTGCTTGTAGTAGTAGCCATTGAGTGTACAGATCATTATTCTAGCACTGTTGTACCTGAGCACAACAGTGTGTGTGGTAATAAAGATAAGCTTTCTAATTAAACCTTGCAGCAACTTGGCTAGCTTAAATAGTTTGTTCATGCATTTAATATTCTATGCAATTTCATTTAATACTACCAAGTAATTAAGCTAAAGTAAGCAAGCTAGATTAAATAGCAGTTAATTATGCACATATGTACAATTTCTTCGAGCATGTGCATGATGCTTGGTAATCCCAGCAACACTTAACGTTTGGTAATCTAGCAGCATTATACCTGTTTAGGATGTGCATGGAAGCTGGGATTGGATACTTATGTTAGAATAGTTAGTTATTAATCAACAATTAAATTAGTTAAAGTGGTTCATAAATTGAGTTTCAACTTGTTAATTATAGGTGAATAAAATATAAAATAATAAAAATCATGTGCCTCAATTACACTTAACCATACAACTATGCTCCACAAGTGTAGTTGGGAAGACAACAATCATCATGATTAGATTTCATGTTTTAGAACCAATGTACATGAAAACTTAACGTTTACAAAATTCGATTGGATCATGTGTGAATGCTTGTGATTTGTATGGTTGGGCATAGGGGTACCTCACTGCTCATCATTGGTCCTATTGCTAGGGATCGTTTGTTTGTTATGTGCACTATCTAGGACTTAGTAAAAATTTATTCAAAATCATTGGAAAAAACCCTAAAGTCATACCATACATTAAAATAACTACAAAAATTTTAAGAAGCACATTGCATTTCTTTTTTTCTAACAAAAGATGTCTTCTTCTCACATGAATGATTCTCTGCCCAAGTCTGATGGAGTAAATCAATAGGTACCTTAATAATACAGAGTGATATATGCTCATCCTGATAAGTATGTACCTATTTTCACCTTCATCCTACACCAAGATGAATTGCTATGGTGGCATGACATGAAGGGCAACATTGCCACTTGATCAATCCATTCCTGTGATGCTTCAACAAACTCTTATGCGGTTGGGCATCCAAGGGCTTCATGTTGAATATGTTGTGTAGGATAGTGATACTAGGGATTTTCATCCCATAGATGTCCAACATCTAAAGGATTGACAACTAGAGTAACATTATGAATCTGTGAAGGGGAAGTGGTCCAATGATTCCCCATTCTTAACATACCAAAAAGATGGTGGAGAATCCTTCTCTAGGGGGTTTTCATTTAGAGAGACTCCTCTCTTTAACTTCAATGAAGGAGGTCAAAACCAAAACCTGCAATTCACGATCCATAATCTGGATTCTGGCAAGCATGGATCCAATGACAAAGGGGGATCCAAGGAGGAGAGTCATGGTAGGGATGTGGGCAAGTAGCAAGATCGTGATGGAGGTGATTGATAGGACTAAGATGATCATAGGAACCATTGGGCAAGTCAAGACTTAGGGTGTCGGCATTCAAGAGACGTTCCTTTCCATAAGCAAAGGGGTAGCAGAGGGCATCATAGGCACCAGAATCATGTCCTTGATGAGCCTTTTCTTGCTACCTGAAGCATGCTAAACATTGTAGAGGCAGTGAAAATTTCTACAAGGCACATTAAGGATAGTCAAATCAAGAGGCTAGACATGAAAAATATCCCTAGGTTTGAAGGGGAATGCAACTTAATTTATAGAACCATATTTAGGCTTTCCATGATGCTTGTGCCTTGAAAAATATAGAAAATGACTAGGAAAAGTTTAAGTTGTTTTCTAGGACACTCATCAAAAAAGAAAAAAGCTAGTATCAGTCCTTAGAACTAGAATCCATTAGATGGTGGAGTATAATGCTCGAACTATTCAATGATAAATATTAGACATACTACCAAGTGTCCAATTTGAGGAGGTAGATCCAAGGGTGGAAACAAGGGATACATGAATGCTGCCATGGGCCAATACTATTCTCTATTGCACATATGTCTTGGTCATGGTTGTTCTTAATAGAAGCAACTTTGCCATATCATAGATGGGCTTTGATAAAAAATGAGGAGAATTCTTAAATTCTATGCCCAAGGGTGATTGTTAGAATTAAGATCCCATAAGATCCAATGGCTAATTGAGTAGGTAGCAAAAAAAGAAGAGTTGAGAAAACATGAAAGTGTAGACGAATACAATTACGATCCTTCCATTTGCAAGAGGCAGGTCCAATTTTATGATAGTGAGGAGGAATCATCACTTGATGAGGTGGTGAACTAGAAAACCTTATTGATTCAAAAATTTATCTTTGAAATTTCAGCTAAGGTAGATTAGTTATGGGAATCTATGGATAGTAGATTTCAAACTATCCTAGAAATTACTAAAGAGTCCAAAGAACAAAGTAGTGAACATGATAGCATGAGGTGAAAGGAAGCTAAACGTGCCAATCAAAGGGGAAGGGCAAGATTGTTGCAGTAGAGGAAGTTGCAAAAACTAAATTAGATAATTAAGGTTGGTGTGACATCTACCAATATGAACATCCTAAGGGATGTTGCCCCATCATGTCACACTTACAAGAGTCTGGGGTGTATGCTCTGAACCCATGACTAGTAAAAAGGAAAAAACCTAGAAAGTTACCTTATCCTCAAGGCAATTCCAAGTAGTTCCATTAGCAACAATAATATTATCCAAGTGGAACTCCACCACAATGGTATGAGTAGTATCAACAGTGGAAACAACCGTAATGTTGGGCACTACCATTACCAAGGCAACAATATCTTTACAAACAACCAGATCCATATGGGTATTACATTTAGCAACCCTTGTCTCCACATGAATATTTGAGTCATGTTTCTCCTTTCCAACATCACTACTACCCTCCTAAATATTATAGAACTCATTATCCATATTCAAGGAGGGATACAACTTTTTATCCTTATCCTCTTCTTGTCCCTGCACTTGTTCCTCCATTCTCAACATAGCTACCGCTTGCTCCATCTATGCAGGGTGAACTTCTAGCCCAACCATAGCAATGCAACACTACAAGGGCCATTAATTTAGAATCGGTTCATCAATTGAGTGGTTCGGACACTAGATCATGAAAAAGACCTTTTTTTCGATCCAATAGCCCACCTAAACCCTCACATATACATGCAGTTGGCAACCCTGCTTCTCCAACTTCCTCTTCATCTAATCCCTTTGAGTCCCCTTCAAACCAAATACTACCTAGAATCCATAATATTATGCTTACTCATGTGATATCTGATTGGTTCTGGATTGGAAACCTTCCTAGGAAATTAGATAATCCTTGGAGTCCTCTTGTTTATTTATAGATTATTGGGAATGAACCATGGAAAGCTCTTCTTGATTGAGGTTTCAGTGTGAACTTGATTTCTCATGATATGTATATTGCCTAGAACCTACTGCCTCTCAAGAAGAGCAATATCTGATTAGAATTGGTAGACCAGTTCATTACTATTCCATTGGGACTGGTAGAAGACATTGTGACCACTATTTGTGGCTGGTCTTATCTTTCCAATTTCCTAGTCATTAAGATTGAGAACTGTAAAAGGGATTTCCCAATCATTATGGAATGGGCATGGCTAACCACTATTGATGCAAGAATGGGCATCAATGATCTTTCCCTAGAGATATCTGCAAGTGGTGGGTCTGCATCGATTTTCAATTATTGAATATGGCAACATTCAAGGATCATTTTCCATTGTCATTCATTGATTAGGTGTTAGACATCATATCTGGGCATTGCTATTACAATTTTATAGATGGTTATTGTGGCTATAACTAAATCCAAATCGTGCTAGAGGATTAGGCCAAAATAATATTCACAAGTCCCTAGGAAACCTTTGCATATCACAAGATGCCTTTTGGTCTATGTAATGCTCTTGCCACTTTCCAACGCTTGGTCTTAAAAATATTTTAGCAACAAATCGATAGTGGAGTGGAAGTATTTATGGATGACTTCTCCACCTATAGAGCTACATTTGAGCAAGCCTTGGATCGGCTTGAGTAAGTACTCAAAAGATGTGTGGGAACAAACTTGTAGCTCAACTGGCAAAATACCCATCTCATGATCTAAGAAGGCATTGTATTGGGACACAAAATCTCATAAGCAGGAATTGCGATCAGCCAAAAAAATAAGGATCATCCAAGGAATTACTCGCTAACTAGAAATTATAAAAGATGTCTAGTCATGCCTTGGGAACATTGGCTACTACTAGCCATTCATAGATAATTTCTCTAAGATCGCAAAACTATTGGTTGAGCTAACAAAGAAAGATGCTCCATTTATTTGGACTAAGGAATGTGAAAAAGCATTCTAATAGTTGAAGGAGAAACTTGTAGAAACTCTAATTCTATAGGCACTAACTGGTCTAGACCATTTCATGTTATGATGGATGCATTAAACTATTCCTTGCGGGTTGTGCTTATGCAGTTGGATGAGAAGAAACATCCATGTTACATCACTGCATAAGCTGAAGCATTGTGGATGCACAACTGAACTACACCACCACAGAAATAGAATTGATGGTATTGGTGTTTACTCTAGAGAATTTTAGGTACTATGTGATTTGATATAAAGTATTTGTGCACATTGATCATAGTGCGATTCACTTCTCGATGAATAAGCCAACGGTAAGTCCCCATGTCATATAGTGGCTGGTGATCTTTCAGGAATTTGATCTTATGATGGTAGATCAAAGGGAATTAAGAATGTGGTCATTGATCACTTATGTTGGTTGCAATGGAACAACAAAGAGGAGGAAAGCCCACTATCTAATTTATTTCCTAATGAACTCCTCTTTGTCAAGGCTATAGCTAAACAGCTACCCACTGAGCCTAAATGGTATAGTGGCATTCTCACCTATCTTTTCACTCAAGAGATGCCACAAGGGTTGGACCATCAAAAGAAACAACAGTTTCTTCACTAGGTTAAATGCTTCATGAAGATCAACGGACACCTCTACTAGGTGTGCATTGATGGCTTGGTTCATTAGTGTGTCCCTGATGCTGATCAATTACGTGTTCTTTAGGATACTCATGAAGGTCCTTGTGGTGGCCACTATGCTAGGAGACACACAACCATTAAAATCCTAATGGCATGGTATTATTGGCCAACAGTTTTTAGGGATGCTCACCAATTTGTCCACTCTTATGAATGCTACCAACAAGATGGTGGAATGACTATTCAAATGGAGGGACCTCAATAGTGGATCCAACCCCATGAACCCTTTGACAAATGAGGCATTGACTTCATGGGTCTCATCACATCCATGTCAAATGGAAAGGTGTACATCATAGTTGTTGTTGAATATTGTACAAAATGGATAGAAGTAGCAGCCATCACTAATTGTACATCTTCTATTGCTACTTTATTTGTACAATAGAATGTTGTAAATAGGTTTGGTGTGCCATGTGCATTAATTTTTGATAATGGAATCCACTTTACAAGCACTACATTTTGGAAGCTCATGCAATACTTGGGGGTTTGAACATAAACTAACAACACCCTACCACCCTAAGCCAATGGTCAAGCTGAGGTTACAAATAGGAAAATCACAAAGAGCCTAATAAGAATTATTAGCAAATATAGGAGAGATTGGAGCACAAAACTTAATGATGCCCTTCAGGCCTATCTATCAACATGAAAACTCCGTATAGGCTATTCTCCTTATGAGCTAGTGTACAAAAATTACCAACACTTCTTGATGAGTGGTTGAGTAGCGCTAAACTCAACCATATGAATTATGAAGTGTTCACGTGTGATTTGGTCAAATTCCACGGACTTTATGTCTTCTGATACATTAGTCTTCTAGGAAGTGAAATTTTTCCTAATAGTCATTTGTTTTCTTCTCAATTACACTTGTGATGCACAAAAGTATGGTTAAGTGTAATTGAGGCATATGATATTTATTATTTTATGTTTTAAGATCTTAGTGCTTGAAAATAGAGAAATGAAGTAATTTAATTTAACTAGTTAAATACTCTCTAATTAGTCCCATTTTTTGTCCACATCCTGAACCCATGTATCCACTACTATGGTTACCAAGCACTATGCTACTAGGTGAACCAAGCAATAATGCTGCTGGGATTACCAAGTGAATATATGTTTATGCTCAAAGTAGTTGTACTTATGTGTGTTTAATCTTTTTACCTTAATTAATTAACTAATCACTTGAAATCTAATTTAGCTTAATTAATTACATAATTAATGAAAATAATAAATGCATAAATGAATCATTAATCTATTCCAAGTGCTGCAAGGTTTGATGAAAAGGCTCTTTTTTATTGCTATTCACACTAGTGTGTTCAAGTACAACAATGCTTGAATAAATATTTGTACACTTTGTGACTCCTCCTATAGGCACTCAGAGAAATATTCTAACTCTCAAATGACAAAATTGCAAGATCTTTGCTACAACTATCACTTTCCTCTCATAAACATGGTTGGTGAGCATGTATTTATAGATTTTATTGCAATGCTACGTTGATGGGGCCCCATAGATGCAGCAAATGCTACATCAACATGGCCCCATCAACGAGGCAACACCACATAGATGGGGTTGCATTGATGAGGTTCTAGTGATGAGGCCACATCAAAGAGGGTTGCATCGATAGGGTTCCATTGACGAGGCCATGTCAATGGGGGCCTGTTGACATGACACAATGTTGATTCATTAGACTCCCACGATTGAATGAAAACTTGTCCTCGAGTTCCTTTACAAAATTGGGAAGGTATGAGATTATTAATTGACTCTTGAAATAACAAACTAACTTGAAAAAACTAAGTGCTCGAGTGTACAAATCAACAATATTAAAAAAAATAATGGTGTTCATGACACAAATTGAACACCATGACATGACTACTCAAAATTGGATAGCACATTCTTTGATGGCATAAAGGTAGTTGAGAAGATCAGATAGTCCTAGGTGGTGGAGGTTCCTAAGGTTCTAAAGGACCTTTGGAAACATTAAGCATGTGCGGTGGTTGAGGCAACTATGGTTGTCCTACTATGGCTGCAACCTTTGGTGGAAGGTGAAAGGCATTTAGTAATGCCTTCATCTTCTCCTTCTTGCTTTGGGGATCGTTCATAGTCCACATGACATCACCAATGTGGGCTGGAATGGGGATATCCCATGGATAGGACATTGTTAGGAACAACTTCTTAACATTGACAAACTAGGTAGTGAATTGGTTGCATTTGATATTGAACATCATGACCACGTTTTGGAGCTCTTGATAGTCATTCATTCTTTTGGCTAGGTTCTTGATAGTAGATCTCTTATCAGTGTACTTGCCCTTGAGAACCTTGAGTTTTGTGTTTGCCACTACAAGCTTTTGCTTGGTGTCCTTGTGGTGCTTGAACTCAGCCTTGTACAACAAGTGCATGTTGGTCACTTGCTTTTCCAGTTCTGACTATGGTTGTCTAGTAGTCAACATAACTAGATTTGCATTTTGGAGATTAGCAAGCTCTATCTATTTTGTCATCTCTTGAATCTGCAACTTCTTCATGTGGATTTCTACTTTATTGTAGGCATTTATCCCATCAATGATAGGTTGCCAAACTTCTCTTTCTTGGTGGAGTTGCCAGAGGGTTTTATTTACTTTTACCTTCATTAACTAGATGTGCTTTTCATTATTTTCTTTTTGTAGACTGACCTAATCTTTGTAATAATCCTTAACTCTTTGATTTCTAGGTGGCTACCTCTATTGCAGTCTTTTGGCAAAGGGCCAGGACCTCCTCCATGGAGAGGTTTCTATTTTTACCTACCAATCTTCTTAGCTCTATGTTTGCTCTTAATAGTTGCTCTAGCTATTGATGGATAAAGTTGGTCAACTATTGTTTATGCTCATCAACATTTTGCAAGCGATGATTCTTTGCAGTCAGTTGCACATTCTACTAGTGGGTCAAATCTAAGGCCTTCTAAATTTTATGTTGGGTAGCCTTTACCAAGGATTAGTAGAACACTATCATTTCCATCACATCCTCAACCCATTTTAGTCTAGTGTAAAGTTATTTGAGAGCTTTGTCTTTTGTCAATGCTAGGTTGAGAAATGTAGGGTTTGTGATTTGGGCTCTTAATTCAACAACTTCAATAGCCAAGCGTTCATTTAGCTCCTTGGCTATTTTGACTTACCCTTCCAAGATAATGTTTTTGCCCTTTATCTTTAGCACTTCCAACTAGGTTGTAGTAATACTATTTGGAAGATTAAAGACATTTGGAAGTGGTTGCTCCATTCCAACTAGTCAATTTGGTAGTTCTTCATGTTGTGTTGTGCTTAATTTTTTGCTTATGGTCCCTATGGACATCTACACATCTTTGAGTGTAGTAATGTCTAGTACAGATGTTGTAGGTGCATTGAATGTTTTGGTAATTTTATCAACAACTACCTCTACTGCTATCTCCTATCCTTGGTGCTCCATCATTAGCACTATTGCCACCTTGCCTTCCTCCAAGTGCACGAAGAGGGTCATGGTATTCCTAGAAATTTTTGGGAGTGGCTGTTATTCTACAAAAGATACTATGATCTCTCTAGTGCTAGGATTTGACCTTGTAGACAACTATGTTCATTGGGCTGAGAAAATGGATCCACCTCCCCACATCAAGCTGACTACTTGAGCCACCTCATTTAGGTGACTCATTGTTGGCTGGTACATAGATGGGTCCCTACCACTTGTGCCTACTTGTTGCTCTTATTTACTTAAGAGCCATTCTTAGAATTTGTGCAACTGTTGGGTTGTTGTAGCACTGTTTGGCATAGTTGTTTGAGTGGTAGGTGGAGGTGGTGGTTGCTGCTCCTATTTTTGAATAATTGTTGTAGGCATTTTATCTTTCATTATCTCTGCCCAGTTAGTGGTTGGAGCATGCTTGATAACATCATTTTTATAATGGACTATCCCTCCCCTCCAAGAGAGTATTCTGATGAGGCATGAAAAGGGGAGTGTCTTTCTTCCATGTTCGTTCTCTTTAAATCACTTCTGTATCTCTAGATAGATTAGCTGTGGAAGGTTCATAGGGAATCTCCCACTTAGAGTAACGCATGCATGAGTATAAAAGGTAGTGATATTGCTAGGTATCACTATGGGGTTTAGGTGAAAGGCCATAATCTTGTAGTGAATTCTTTTTGCTAGTGTAAGTGCATTGTACTAATTGTAGTTGACACCATATCACTGTCGAACCCATTCCTTTTTGATGCTAAGGTCCACTTGCATTGGAATCTCAGTGAAATTTGATTTAGTTTTTGGCAGCCCAAGTACTTCAACAATGGCCTACACTGAGTAGGACATTGAGATGTTCTTGATTTTAACCATTGAATTGGCCTGCATATTGTTCTAGACTAAGAATGTCTCTCCCATGTACCACTCCCTAATGGAAGTGATAATTGGCCACATAGGAGAGGTCTTCAGTTGGTCTTGTACTTCTTTAGGTGCTTGCTCTAGGAAAGAGCCAAAGTTAAACTCCTGGAGCACTATTTTTTGGACCTCTCTTAATCTGATTTGATTTAGGCAAGCTTCTGTCAAGGTCATCTCAAGGTTTGCTTGCTGAGCTAGTGCTCATCCTAGTGGGGATGTTTTGTTGTTGCTGCTAGTTCTAAAATCTAATGAATAGATTCTGCCTTAGCCTCTTCCCTAAGAGGACCCGTGGTGTGGGTTGCAAGTGGTTCTTCCTAGGCTTATTCTTGGTCCCTTCCTATTCTTGGTCATTTTTCTCTTAGTTGAGACGGTTCTTCTTCCTACATGTGTTTACCTTTGGTGCCATTTGTGGTCACAACACATCTATAGATTAGTAGATATAACATGTAACTTTGAAAATTTGAATACCTTATCTCATTAGTTAGTTACACTTAGTTAAGGTTGGACCATGGCAAATTAATAATTTTTTTCTTATTTTATTGATTTATTTTCATGATAAATGTCACCGGAGCTCATTGAAAGAGTTTAAATTCTATAATTTAGTGTTTAAATGTTGATTTCTTAGTTAAACCTTTATGGGAGTTAGAAAAATGGCAAAAAATTTTCTATCAAAAATAGCACATTTAGGGCCCCCATGACTAAGAGCTTACCTCTAGTAGCTACGGGGTTAAAGAACAGAGTGATTTGGATAAATGGTTAGGAAGTTATTGGCTTTGGAAGGTTTTGGGCTTTAAAAACTTGAAAAACATCCTTGGTGTTCTTGAGCAAATGTAAAAATTTTAAAGGAGTGTTGCACATATTTATACTATTTTTGTGCTATGTCGATGAGGCCTCATATACGCATGGGCTTTGTGGATGGGGCATTATTTACAGGGTCCGTAAACTAAATTTTTAATTTTGGATATTTGAAAAATAAAATGAATTTTCAAGTGAATTTGGGGTCCATGGAGTTCCAGAAAAGCCAAGAATATGATGAAATCATTGAAGAGGATCTTTGAAAGCTCAAAAATTCATAAATTTATTGGAGAATGTATGCTTGAGAAAAATATGTAAAGGAGCACATGGTTGGATGCAGAAGATGGGTGTATAAAAGGTTTTGATTGCAAGAATGCCTAAGGATAAGGTGCTTAATGAACCCAAGAAAGAGATATGCAAGTGGGTCCTTCCCATAGTAGGTATATGCCTTGTTTGTCCTTGCATAACCTCAATCTAGGGAGTTTGTAGGCCCCATAGGTAATTAATGGTAGATGGAAGTTGAGGACCAAAACTCAGAAGATTCTACCAAAGAATTCAAGTATGTCAAACAAAGATAATGAATCAAGAATATGGACACCGGTAGTGAGGTGAGTCATAGGTAGCATAGATAGATGATAGAGAAGATGGAATGGAATTCTGAATTGAGGTCACAAGAAGTCCCTTTTGAATTTTTTATTTAAATGACCTGAGAAGATCCATCCTTAGTCCAGACCAAAACCAACCACACTCAATGACTTCGCATCATCACTCTTAGACTAATGCATCCATTTGAGACACAAGAGTGCTCCCACAGAATGACCACCATTCCATAAAGAGAAGAAAGGGGAAGTAGGAAGTGAGAGAGGGCCTTAGTCAGAGAGGAGCTTTAGGCATGGGTAACACGTCTTTCTAGTCCCACAACTAGTGCTTGTAGCACATTTATTTTTCTAAGGGGTGTGCTTTGAATTCCCATCATGGTTTTTTAATTTTTAATTTTATTTTGTTTTATTAGTTTTTCTTTTCTCCTTTTCCTTTTTGGATGAAAACCACACCATGCAAAGACTTTATTCAACTTTCTATTATTAGTCAACACAAAATGGTAAAAAGTCTATGAAAACACTCATGCACTTGAGCAAGTAGAAGAGTACAAAGATTATTGAGTCCCCTTGAAGTCCCACCTTGTGCAAACCTTTGAATCCTTTCCAATTCTAGGAATTACCAAGGTTACAAATTTATTAAAAATTTATTTAATAAGAAGGGACCGCAAACTTCCAAAACAAGGAAAATCATAGAGTTTGTAGATGGGTGGATGTTGTGGACTCACTACCTATTCCATGAAAAAGAAACCATGTCTTAGCCATATGTATAAAAATTTAGGAATAAAAACTAGACACTACAAATAAAACATTAAGCACAAACCACCATTGGTAACAACTATAGCACCACTATGTCCTATTAGCACAAAGCATGTTTATTAATAAAAATTAGAAAATCACACTAAAATAAAGTAAAAAATATAAGAAAAGGTTAAATACTCAAGAAATATTTAAATGTACTAATAGTGGTGTAAAAAAAAAAATGGTTTAAAATAGGAAGAATTTTTAAAATCAAAAAGGTGTAAAATAAAAAATTTGCAAAAAAAAAAAAAAAAAAAAAAATTGTGTAAAAAAAAAATTAAAAAAATTGAGGAGCCATGTATATGATTAGCACAGATGACCATCTCTTCCACAACTGAGTTAGAAGGAGGAGATCCAAAAAATTAAGGGTGGTTGCCCATTCGTTAAGGTATTTGTTGCATTGACTTACTTGGGCTTGAGGAAAGGCTTTATTTGTTGGATGTTGACCAATTTCTTTTTGTTTGGGCATTCAAGTTTGTATATGATCATGGCCCTAAAAGGAAAGGTATCATCAATTAAATTAGGCCCTTCCCACAATGTTTGGAATTTGGTTTTTTAAGGTACATGTGCTGGATTCTACTAGAGAACCTTATCTCATGGTTAAAATTTCACTTTCCATATTCTAAGATCATGTTGTTGTTTGTCAAATTCCTTGTGCACTTGATTCTAGGATAGGGCTACCAATCAATTTTTGTCTAGCACATTTAGATTGATTAGTCTTTCTTTTTGTGCCAAATTTAGGTTAAGATCCAGGTCATAGGCTGTTGAGAGTGTATGGAGCTTAGATTGAATTGGAAGCATTCAAAGTTTTCCATACACTAGCTCGTGGGGAGAGTAGCCAATAGGGAGTTTCCATGTTGAGAGGTAGGCCCAAAGGATATCATTGAATTTTGTGCTATAGTCTATATATTTGTTAATAGTTCTTGTTATAATCTTTGTAATCTTTCTATTAGTCATCTCTACTTGACCGTTGGCTTGGGCGGATGATAGGGTGTTGTTAATTTATGTTGAACCCCTAAGTGTTACATGAGTTTTTGAAAAGTGGCACTTGTAAAATGGGTTCTGTTATTAAAAATCTATGCACATGGCATCCCAAACCTATTCAAAACATTTTGTTGTACAAATAGAGTAGTAGTGGATGATGTACAGTCGGTGATGGCTACTGCTTCTACCCATTTGGTACAGTAGTCAACGATGACAATTATATATGCCTTCTTGTTGGACATCGGTGTGATGGGATCCAAAAAATTTATGCCCCATATATCGAAGTGTTCCAGTGGTTGAATCCATTGTTGAGGACCCTCCATTTGTGTAGTCATCCCATCATCTCGTTGAAAACATTCACAGGATTAAACAAATTGGTGAGCATCCCTAAAGATTATGGGCTAGTAGTATCCTGCCATTAGGATTTTTATGTCGTGCATCTCCCAATGTAGTAGCCTCCACAAGGGCCTTCATGAGCATCAGGTACATAGCAACGAATTAGGCCATCGACACACACCTTATAAACGTGTCCATTGATTTCCATGAAGTGCTTAGCTCGATGAAGAAATTGTTATTTCTTCCTATGGTCCAGGTTTTATGACATCTTTTGAGTGAGAAGATAAGTGAGGATGCCATCATACCATTTTGGTTCTAAAAACATTTGTTCATTTATTGCAGTGGAAAAGAGAAGTTCATTGGGAAATTGGTAAGAGGGTAGGCTCTCCTCCTCTTTGTTATCCCATTGCAACTGAGATAAGTGATCGATGACAACATTCTCAATCCCCTTTTGATATACCATTGTAAGATCAAATTCTTGTAAGATCACTAGCCACCATATGACATAGGGGCTCACCGTTGGCTTGTTTATGAGGAAGTGGATGGAACTATGTTTAGTGTGAACAAACACTTTATATTCAAGCACATAGTGCTTGAATGTTTCTAGAGCATACACCACCATCATTAGTTCTTTTTCCATGGTGGTGCAATTCAATTATGCACCCATAATGCTTTGACTTGTGTAGTGGATATAATATGGATGTTTCTTATCATCCAATTACGTAAGCATAGCTCCCAAGGTATAGTTAGATGCATCCACCATGATATGAAATAGTGTAGACTAGTTAGCTACTCGTAGAATTGTAGTCTCTATGAGCTTCTGTTTGAGGCTCTAGAATGCATTTTCACATTTCTTGGTCTAAAGGAAGGGAGCATCTTTCTTTGTTAGCTTGACCAATAATTTTATGATCTTAGAGAAATTTTCTACGAATCGTTGGTAGTAGTCAATGTGTCCAAAGAATGACTAAACATCTTTGATAGTTTCTGGTTGATAGGTGATTCCTTAGATGATTCTTATCTTTTCAAGGTCTACCTTGATCCCTTCCTACAAAATTTAGTGTTGCAATACAATGCCTTCTTGGATTAGGAGATGGATCTTTTGCCAATTAAGTCATTGATTTGTTTCCATACATCTTTTTAGTACTTGCTCAAGGCATTCAAAGGCTTGCTTGAATGTACCGTCATAAGTGGAGAAGTCATCCATGAAGACTTCCACTCTGCTACCAATTTGCTACTAAAAGATACTTAAGAATAGACGTTAAAAAGTGGTAGAAGCATTGCATATACCAAAAGGCATCTTACGATATGCAAAGGTCCCCCAAGGACTTGTGAATGTTGTTTTGGCCTAATTTTCTAGTGTAGTTTGGATTTGGTTATAGCCACTATAACCATCCAAAAAAATGTAAAAGCAATATCCAAATATGGTGTCCAACACTTGATCAATGAATGGTAATGAAAAATGATCTTTGAATGTTTCCATGTTTAATAGCCTGAAGTTGATACAAATCCATCATTTGCCATCTCTCTTTGGCACTATCATGAGTAGGCTGACCTACTTGCTATCCACAACGGGTTAGATGAACTTTACCTTAAGGAGTTGCTTAATCTTCTCTTTAACAATTTGCTTCAATTTTGGGTTCAACCACCATTGTGGTTGCCTTAGCTTCATGGATAGATTAGTGTAAATGTGATGTTGGCATATCTGTGAATCAATTCTAATGAGTTTAGGATATGACCAAGAAAAGGTTGTTGGCCATTTGTTGACCACTTTCAATAGTTTTTTCTTTCTGTTTAGGAGAAAGTTTGACATTAAGTATGACTGGCTTGCTATTTTTCAAGAATGCATATTCTAGATCAACAAGTAGAATTTTCAACTCTAGGGGCTCTTGTTTAAAATTCTTAGGGATCTCCAACTCTTCCCAATTAGTATAAGAATTTTCATTATCAAAGAGTTGGCAATGAACTTGCTCTAGTTCATTCATGCCTACAACATAAGCACATGTCAAGCTCTCAGTAGGTTTCATGCACATTGTGTTGTTATCTGAATTATTGGTCAACCACTAGGTGCCCTTTTGTTTTGTGGTTGTTGCATATAAACTCGTTTAAATATTTTCCTAATGTACATAGTGCTTACATGCAAAAATATATGCTCATTTTACACACTAGACTTTTTGCACACAATTGCACCCTATATCGGTGTATGCAATGCATGGAACTCATCTCTTCTCGATCTTTCCAAATGCATTTTCCTTTCATATCTTTAGGGAAACATCTTTGATATCTTGCATCAATAGTGCTTAGCTACGCACTTTCCATAATGATTGAGTAGTATCCCTTGCAATTTTAAATCTTGATTATTAGGAAATTGGTAGGATAAGGCCACCCACAAACAATGGTCATAATGTCTTTAATTAGTCCCAATGAAACAATGATGGATTGGTCTACCAATTCCATTCTAATACTACTCTTCTTGAGAGGTGACAAGTTGCAGGTTGTATACATCTCAAGAGAAATCAAGTTCACACTGGAACTTGAATTAAGAAGAGCTTCACATGGTTCATTCCCAGTAATATGCAAATAGATAAGAGGACTTTCAAGATAAACTAATTTCCTATGAAGGTTGCTAGCTCAGATCCAATTAGATATGACATGGGTGAGCATAATAGTATGGAATTTGTGTGGAATTTGATTTGAAGGGGACTTGATGAAATGGCTTGCAAAGGATGAGGCAAGATTAGGGTGACTAGCCACCTAAGTTTGTGATGGCTTAGTAGGAATGTTGGTTTGGAAGAATGGTCTTGTACAAGCATGACATTTCAAACCCCTTAGCTAATGAATTAGTTGTAGATTTACGACCTTGGTAGCATTGCGTTGCTATGGTTGGGCTAGAAGTTCATCCTACATGGATGGAGTAGGTAGTAGTTGTGTTGAGGATGGAGGAACAAGTGCAGAAACAAGAGGAGGATAAGGATAAAAGGTGGCATCCCTCTTGGAATGTGGAGAATGAGTTTTGTAGTATTTGGAAGGGTGGTAATGATGTTGGAAAGGAGACATGTAACTGGAAGAGTCATGTGGAGACAAGGGTTGCTAAATGTAATACCCATATGGATCTGGTTACTTATAAGGGTATTGCTACTTTGGTGGTGGCATCTCCCATGATTGTGGTTGGTGCCACTATTGATATTGCTCATACAGTTGTGGTGGAGTTCCACTTGGGTAATATTGTTGTTATTGATGGAACTGCTTGGGATTGCCTTGAGGATAAGACAACCTTCTGGGTGCTTGCCTTTTTGATAATCATAGATTTAAATCATATATCCAAGATTCCTATAAGTATGATGCAATGGTAAAACATCCCTTAGGATTTTTGTATTAGCAGATGTCACATCCATGATCATTATCTAATTTAGTTTTTGCAACTTCATCTACTACAACAATCTTGCCATTTTCCCTTTGGTAGGCACCTTTAACTTCATTTTGCCTCCTGTGGTTATGATCACTACTTTGGTCTTTTAATTCTTCGATGATTTTCAGAGTAATTTGGAATTTTTCATCCAAAGAATCCTACATTTTATCCACCTTAGCTAAAATTTCAAACAAATTTTTGGACCAGCAAGGTCTTTCTATTTACCACCTCATCAAGTGGTGATTCCTCCTCACTGTCACAAAATCAAATTCGATAGGCTCTAAGTTTTGATTGTCTCCCTTGGGCATAAACCTGGAGAGTTCTCCTCATTTCTGATCTAAGTCCATTTATGATATGGCAAAGTTGTTCTTATTAAGAATAGCCATGGCCAGGGCATTGGTGTATGAGAGAATAGTATATTCCCATGGTGGCATCCAAGGGTTCATGGTTTCCTTGCTTCCATCCTTGGATTTGCCTTCTTAGATTAAACACTCTAGAGTATGTTTGATACTTATCATTGAATAAATCTAGCATTGTACTCCACTTGTGAATGGATTCCAACTCTAAGGTTTGATACCAACTTTTTGCTTATTTGATGAGTGTAGGAAATAGCTTTAATTTTTGCCAATCATTTTCAATATTTTGTAAGGCACAAACATCATGAAAAGCTTAAAGATGTGTTTGTGGATAAGAGTTATAACCCCACTCAAATATGAAAATATTGTTCATATCAAGTTGTTTGATCTCACTATCTTTCACATGCCTAGTTGAAATTTTTATGGCCTCTAAAATATTTAGCATGTTGCAAGTTACTAGTAAAGGCTCATCATCATCATTATTTTGATGACGTCCTCTACTAACCCTTTAGTCATTGTGGACTTGGTGATTGTCATTATTGTCCCACTGTTCACTTCCATCATGGTTGTTTTTTTTGTAGCATTTGTTAGAACTAGAAGAGGAAGAAAAAGATGCAAATGAAGAGGGTAAAGAGGGAGGAGGACTGCCACCATCATGATATCTACCAACTCCTCTTCGATTTTCATGGCCATGTTCATTAGTTTTCTTATCCTCTTGATGCTTATCCAAGCACTTGCCTTGACTACCATCTTTATCTAAACCTAGATTATTGATAGTGGACTACAGATTTAAGGTCACACCCCCATCACCGATAACAAGTGGTGGAGAATCTCCATGTTGAGAGCCACTAGAGGGAGGATCCTCATTGTTGTCTTGGTTAAGTAGGAACAAAGGATTGGTGAACTATTTCCCCTTCACAAACTCATGGTGCTTCTCCTAGTGTCAATCTCTCCTACATTGTTGATGAGTGGCAAGATACCCCTACACTCAACCATACGAATACGAGCGTAGCATGCGTGATCCGGTTGAACTCCACAGACTATGTGCCTACACGTCCCATGGAACACTTAGGGTTAATTATTCGTTATCTTCCCAGACTTACTTGTAGTTGTCACGGTGTATGGTTAAGCAAGTCTGAGGTATATGATTTTTATCTCTTTTTATGTTTAATGTCTCCTATGCTATTGAGGTGAAGGTTTGAGAAGATTAACTAACTCTAACTAATGAACTAAGTCTAAATTAACCTAGTGTCAGCATCTGTTCCCACTTACCGTACACACCCTGAACCAATGCAACCACGGCTACCAAATGCTAATCGTTGCTGGGATCACCACGTGTAATGCACGTGCTCGAAGTGGTTGTACTGGGGCACTTCACTAGGAGGAAAGGGTTGAGAGAATCTAATCTAGCCTAAGTGCGATGAGCATCCATTCCTTGATTATCCGTACACATCCTTAAATGCTCGTTATCAAGTCGTACTCATTCCGCGTTACTAGGAGAGAAGGGTTGAGAGAGAAAATAGTAAATAACAAGTAATAAATAACATGTAATAAATAACAATAATAAAATTCTATTCCATGCACTACAAGGTTTATTCAGAAAGCTCGTCCTTATTGCCCTACACAAACTTGTGTTCAGGTACAATGTTTGCTCGAATAAAGATCCGTTCACTTTGGGACTCCTACTGCGGGCACATAGAAAATATTCTATCTCTGGAGTGATCAAGCTACCAGAGTTTCTCTACTATCTAGCCTAGGATGAGGAAATAAGGGAGAGTTACCTCTTATTTATAGATATGACAGTGCACCGTGATATCGCGTATGCGATATCGCAGGGGAAGACGTGATATCGCGTCCCATCATACCCCCATGACTAAATGAAAACTCGTTCTCGAGTTCCTTACAATAATATTGGGAAGGTATGAGATTATTGATTTAATGGAAACTAATGGGATGACATGTGAACAGATCATCATTACAAGACACAACAAAACTGGTGTTCAGGACAACAAGGGTAAACACCTTATTACATTGACATCAGGCCTCATTTGGTAGTTGAGAAAGAGAGAGAGAGAAAGAAGTGTTGCTGCTGCTAACGCCAAGATTGCGCCTTTCATTGTCAATCTGTAAGCACACTATCGATCTTGCTCCTTGCATAGTTGCTTCCAGTGCTGCTCCATTCCAAGCGTTCCTTCCAGATCCAATTCATTGTTGCATTATTGCCATCTGCACATACAACATAGTCTTATATTAGCAAGGGTAAATGAATCATCATGTAATTGATACCTTGCTACCGTGAAAAGTCCATTGGCTAGGTTGTGGTATGGTTGATACAGATCTGGAGATATATTAATGATAACTACCGAAGGTGTAGGGGTTAGGAAAACAATTGAAAAAACTTGGAGCTAGGAGAAAATTGAAAAAATCGGGCCCTGTACCCCCATGACTAATCGCAAACCTCTGGTAGCGTTAGAATGGAGAAAGAAAAGGAATAAGAAAGATAGATAAAAAGGGACAACTATGAAATTGATGAAATGGATGTCAAGATGGAAATGAATAAAATAAAATGGATTGCAAAAATGTTAAGGGAAATAATTTAATTGGTGCACCAAATAGGAATGTCAGTGGGTCCTCCCCAAAGCAGGCTTATGCCCTTAATGCCCTAACAAACCCACATTCAAAGAGTCCGTAGGCTCTGGGAATGTCCTTTGGAACAAGAGTTAAAGTCTCAACCACAAGAATTTACCTAAAAGAAAACAATGCATCAACCAAAATATATACTAAGGATACAACCGGCAATGAGGTGAAGAATGGAGAGAAGGGTGGAGAGAAGAGAATGGAATGGAATTCCAAGAACAAGGTGGTGTACAACCCCTTGTGTGTTTCATGATGAATGTGACTTGACAAATCTCATTCCAACTCCGGCCTCAAACCAACCACATGCAGTGATTTCACATCAATGCATTTGGCCAAACCATCCACTTGAATGACAAGGATGCTTCCTCCAAGAGCCACCACCATTCCAACGAAACAAAGGAGAGAATGGGAAGCAAGAAGGACCTTAGTTAGAGGGAACATTTCTAGTTCCATAACTAGTGGTTGTAGCCTAAGTTTATTTCATCTAAGGGGTGTGCTTTGAATTCTCACTTTTTCTTTTTCTTTTCTTTTTCTCTTTGTTTATTTATTTTTTGTGTGAGAACCACACCATGTAAAGACTTCTTATTTTTATTATCTCAGCTTCCGATAATTAGGTATCGGAACGGTAAGAAAACTCAAGAAGAAAACATCCAAGCACCCAAGAGAATGGCCAATCCAAAAGCATCAAGTTCCCTTGAAGTCACACCCTTTTCGAACCTTGAGTCCTTCCTTAGTTTGAGAAGTGACTTGTCACTGGTTCGAAGAAGTTCTTATTAAGAAAGAGATTGTACATTTCCAAGCCAAGAGAGACCATAGAAACTGGTGGATGGATGGATGAAGTGAACTCATTGCCTACCATATCACAAGAACATACCTTAGTATCAACATCATGACTTAAAGATAAAAACCAAACATTAGCAATTAATGAAAAATAGTTCATACCATTGACAAGAACACTTATTGGGTGACAAACTTACAGGATGGGTAACACACACAAACACACATAAAAAATTGGAAAAGTATAACGATGTTGTAAAACAAAAACAAGAAGAGTTATAGAAATTTGTAAAACAAAAATAATAAAAGTTAAATAAATTTGTAAAACAAAAACAAGAAAAGTTAAAGAAATTTGTAAAACAAAAATAAGAAAAGTTAAAGAAATTTGTAAAACAAAAATGTGTAAAACAAAAACATGTAAAACAAAAACTTAAAAGAACTGAGGGCTCCAATGATTAACATAGGTGGCCATCTTCCCCATGACTGAATGGAAAGGGAGAAATTTGCAATAATGAGCACCTATTTGAATTTTGTAAAAGTGCCCAACTTCTCCCCATTGATGTTCTTAGATTAAGGGGTGGAAGTCGGCGACGCTCATACTCCAATGTGTCTATGCCTTCGTTGTTAGCATGAGTTTCCTTAGTTCATTCCATGCATATTAGTTTGCTCTTCCTAGTAGCTTTCAACCACAGGGTGTCTACTACTGGTGTGGTTGCTACATACAGGCACCTTTGAATTTGCATTTCTTGGACACACTGATTACATGGAAGAGCTGTTGAACATTCTTCCATGTCATCACCCTCTGAGTCATTGTATGTGATGCACAAAACTTTCTTCTTATCGATCTTTCCATAAATGTTTATCTTAGATATCTGCAAGGAAAGATCGTAGATCCCTAGGTACACATCTACTGTACTTAGTCATGGCCTTCCCATTATAATTGGGAAGTTCCCTTCATTGTTGTTGATTTCAATCACTAGGAAATCAGCTGGGTAGGACCAACCACACACAGTGGTAATAATGTCCTCCACCAATCCCAAAGGAATGGTAATGAACTGGTCTACCAGCTCTAGTTGGATTTTTCTCTTCTTAAGTTGGGGCAAGTCCTAGGCTTGATACACCTCTCATGAAATTAGGTTGACTCTGGAACCTAAGTAACCTGAGTCAAGAAGAGCCTTATGTGATTCATTCCCGGTGATTTGTAAATAGATTAAGGGGCTTCTAGGATCAATTAGTTTCCTAGGAAGGTGGCCTACCTTGATCCAGTCGGTTACGGTATGCATTAACATAACCATATGCGTACAGCTCTGTTGGATTGAAGGGTTCTCCGAAGTGTTAGATGGTGGAGGAGTGATTGAAGACTCAACCACTTGTTGTTGCGAGAGTTTGTTTGGGCTTTTGGTTCTAAAGAAAGATCTTTTCTTTTTACAGTTGTCAAAACCAGTAGCAGGTTGAATATTTACAACTCTCGCGGCATTACGTTGCTGCGGTTGAGTGGGGAGTTCCCCTTGCATTATTGGAGCAGGAGGTGTTATGGGAAGTACTGGTGGAAGAGGTGCGGATGGAGTTGGACGATGGTGTATATGTGGGATGTCTCCTGAAGGAGAAGGAGTTCTCCTAAAGTACTCCTAAACTTGGTAGTAATGTTGGGGAGTTGTGTGACCCATAGAGTCACTTGGAGAAGCTGCACATAATAGCCATAAGGATCAAGTTGCTGGTAAGGGTATTGTTGTTTTGGCGATGGCATCCCCCATGACTGTGGGTATTGCCACTGCTGATGTTGTTTGATGGGTTGTGGTGGAGTTTCACTTGGATAGTACATTAGTGGTTGGTGGAACTACCTTGGATTACCTTGAGGATAAGGTGACCTTTGGGGTGTTTACCATTGGTTGAGTCTCAGGTTGAGTGCATACACCCCAGAATCTTGTAGACGTGAGATGATTGGACAACATCCCTTAGGATGGTCATAGTGGCAGATCTCACATCCACCGTCATCATTTGTGTCTGAATCCACAACTTCATCGGAGATAGTAATTTTCCACTTACCCTTGTTATGTGTAGGGCCTAAATCTCTCCGCTTTATCTTGTCTTTGTCACCACTTCGTTCCTCCTTAGACTCTTTTACAATTTTCAAGATAGTTTCAAGTCTGGAGTTTAAGGAATCCCACAATTGGTCCATCTTAGCCGATACTTTGGTTGTTAGTTTTTGGATTGGCAAGGTTTTTCTGTTCACCAACTCTTCGAGTGGTGACTCATCCTCCTCATCACAAAATCTCACTCCCTTCTTTCGAAGAAAGGGGTCGTGGTTGTATTCTTTTGCACTCTCTTGTTTGCGTAGCTCACCTTCTTCTTTTGCTACTTGTTCCAACAAGCAATGTACTTCATGGGCTCTAAGTTCTGATAGTCTCCTTGGGCATAAGTCCCAAGGGTTCTCCTAGTCTCATGTCTTAGCCCATCCACAACGTGGCGAAGTTGATCTCTCTGAGCGTATCCATGGCCTGGGCAACGATGTAACAATGTGTAGTAGTGGGCCATGGCAGCATCCAAGGGTTCATGAGTACCTTGCTTCCATCCTTGGATCTACTTACTCAAATTAGACACTCTGGAGTATGTTTGATACTTATTGTTGAAGATTTCTAACATCGTACTCCACCTCCTAATGGTTTCCAGTTCTAAGGACCGGTACCAACTCTCTGCTTCCTTGGTGAGTGTCCTAGGGAACAACTTAAGTTTTTGCCACTTGCTCTCTATGTTCTACAAGGTGTAGGCATCGTGGAATGCCTGTAAATGATGTTGCGGATTAGCGTTGTATCCCCTCCTCAAAGTGTGGGATATTGTTCATGTCTAAGCATTTGATCCGGCTATCTTTTAAATGCCTTGTTGGTATCCTAATTGCCTCCATTATATTTAGCATACTTTGGGTTGCAAGTAGGGGCTCATCATGATCATGTCTTTCATGACGCCTATGATGTCTTCGTTGTTGCATACTTTCCCTTCGTTCATTCCCTTGTCCTCTCTCTTGACTTTCCCATCGAGGTCTCTCATTTTGTCTACCCCTATCCTCACCGTTATGCTCTCTATGACTGCACCCAGAGGTGGAGGGAGAGGGTGAGTGATGTGAAGAAGGGAAAGAAGAAGGAGAACCATCATCATGGTGATGTTTCCTACCTTCTCTTCTGTGGCTTCGGCCCTAATCGTGATGATGATCTAAGTGTCCATCCTTGTCGTGTGTTGTTGTTCCCTCTGTGAACAGTTGGCATTCACAGGTATCAGAACCAATGTTGTGTATCGTTGAGCATAGGTTCTGATACCTCACCTCCTCACTATCGTTAGGAGGGGGAACATCTCCGATTTCACTTAGGAGTGCATATGTTCATCTTGATGGAGGATAAAAGTAAAATTGGGAATATACTCATCAGGATGAGTATATTCCACCCTATATTGTTGAGGAACTAGCGGATTTAGGTTATGTGTTTTTGATTGCTGACTGTTCTTTGTATGGTCCTGAGGTGGTGAATTGATTTTTCTAGAAGAAGACATTGTTATTTATCGGTTTGCTAATTAACCATTATATAATTTTTCTTTTTAATTAACCCGAAGGTTTGTTTAGGCTCCCAACGATGTGAGTGATATCCTATGTTCTATTCAATGCACAAACACTTAGTCTTCNCCGAAGGTTTGTTTAGGCTCCCAACGATGTGAGTGATATCCTATGTTCTATTCAATGCACAAACACTTAGTCTTCGGCAACGACACCAATGATGAGTGGTGAGATACCCCTACACTCAACCATATGAATACGAGCGTAGCACGCGCGATCTAGTCGAACTCTGCAGACTAAGTGCCTACACACCCCATGGAACACTTAGGGTTAATTATTCGTTATCTTCCCAGACTTACTTGTAGTTGTCACGGTGTATGGTTAAGCAAGTCTGAGGTATATGATTTTTATGTCTTTTTATGTTTTATGTCTCCTATGCTATTGAGGTGAAGGGTTGAGAGGATTAACTAACTCTAACTAATGAACTAAGTCTAAATTAACCTAGCGTCAGCATCTGTTCCCACTTACTGTACACACCCTGGACCGAGGCAACCGTGGCTACCAAATGCTAATCGTTGTTGGGATCACCACGTGTAACACACGTACTCGAAGTGGTCGTACTGAGGCACTTAACTAGGAGGAAAGGGTTGAGAGAATCTAATCTAGCCTAAGTGTGATGAGCATCTGTTCCTTGATTATCCGTATACATTCTTAAATGCTTGTAATCAAGTCGTACTCATTCCGCATTACTAGGAGAGAAGGGTTGAGGGAGAAAATAGTAAATAACAAGTAATAAATAACATGTAATAAATAAAAATAATAAAATCCTATTCCATGCACTGCAAGGTTTATTTGGAAAGCTCATCTTTATTACCGTACACAAACTTGTGTTCAGGTACAATGTTTGCTCGAATAAAGATCCGTTCACTTTAGGACTCCTACTGCGGGCACATGGAAAATATTATATCTCTAGAGTGATCAATCTACCAAAGTTTCCCTACTATCTAGCCTAGGATGAGAAAATAAGGAATAGCTGCCTCTTATTTATAGATATGATGGCACGCCGCGATATCGTGTCCCATCAATTATGTTTCAGTGGGATGCTAGTCTTGGTAGTCATAATCATGCACAATGTACTCCTCTTGAAGATCTTGGATGCTCAACCTTCTAAGAGTGTGAAGTAACATCATAGGCATAGATTGATTGGGAGACATTATAATGTTACCTTCCATAACACACCATCACAGTTGTTCATCTTGATGCAGGATGAAGGTGAAATTATTCACATCCTCATTTGGATGAGTATACACCACCTTGCATTCTTGAGGAACTAGTGGCTTAGTATCATCACACCTATGAGAAGAAGACATTTTGCAATACAATTAAGATATCAGTGTGCTTATGTGATTATATTATTTGTGAGAATGATTTTTATCTTAGGGTTTGTCCAATGATGTTAATGATGTTCACTAAACCTATATAGCACATGTTTCAACAAAAAGAGTCATTGACAATGGTGCCAATGATGAGTGGTCAAATACCCTTATGCTCAACCATACGAATCATGAAGCATTCATGCACAATCCAGTTGAATTCCATGGACTCTATGTTTTTCAATACACTAGTCTTCTAGGAAGTGACTTTGCTCTAATAGTCATTCGTTGTCTTCTCAATTACACTTCTGATGCACAAAAGTATGGTTAAGTGTAATTGAGGCATATGATTTTTATTATTTTATGTTTTAAGCTGATGGTGCTTGAAAATAGAGAAATGAAGTAATTTAATTTAACTAGTTAATTAATCTCTAACTAGTCCTAACATAAGCATTTGGTCCCACTTTCTGTACACGTCTTGAACCCACGTATCCATTGCTGGGGTTACCAAGTGTTATGTTATTGGGTGAACCAAGAAATAATGTTACTGGGATTACCAAGCAAATACATGTTTATGCTCGAAGTGGTCGTACTTATGTGTTTAATCTATTTAGCTTAATTAATTAACTAATTACTTGAAATATAATTTAGCTTAATTAATGAAAACAATAAATGCATAAATGAATCATTAATTTATTCCAAGTGCTACAAGGTTTGACCAAAAGGCTCGTCTTTATTATTGTTCACACTAGTATGTTCAAGTACAACAGTGCTTGAATAAAGATCTGTACACTTTCTGACTCTTGCTATAGGCACTCATAGAATTATTCTAACTCTCAAATGACAAAATTGCAAGAGCTCTACTACAACTATCACTTCCCTTCCATAAGCATGGATGGTGAGTATGTATTTATAGATTTTATTATAGTGCTACATCGACAGGGCCCCATAGATGCAACAAATGCTACATCGATGGGGCAACACCATGTAGATGGGGTCACATCAATGAGGCCATGTCAACGAGGGCCTGTTGATGCAACATAACAATGATTCATCACTTTCTATTTATAAAATTGGAAAAAGATAAAACCAAAAATAAAAAATAAAAAAATAAATAAAAAAAACTAAATAAGAAACACAATAATGAATCGAGCTTCATACCCTTTCAATATCCTATGAGCTTGACCTTGACTTAAGTCTAGCACAAAAAGAATGATAAATGAATCTCAATATGCTAGACGAAAATTGATTGGTGGCCCTATCATCTAATGAGTTGCATAAGGCATTTAACAAAAAGTGCCATGATCTTAGAATTAGGAAAGTCAAATTTCAACTAGGAGATAAGGTCCTCTATTGGAACCCCACACACGTACCTCAACAAACTAAGTTTTAGACGTTGTGGAAAGGACCTTATATCATTTAAGAAACTTTCCCTTCTAGGGCTATGTTGATCTACAAACTCGAGAGCTTGAATAAGAAGCAATTGGTCAACACACAAATTAAACCCTTCCATGAGCCTATGCAAGCTAGTGCAACAAATGCCTCATTAGATAGACAACCATGCTCAATCTTTTAGATCTCCTTGTTTCAACTTAGTCATGGGGGAGATGGCCACCCATGCTAAATATATAAGTGACTCCTAAGTTTTCATCTTTTTGTTTTACAACTTGTTATTTTTACAACTTTTTGTCTTACGCTTTCTTTATCTTACATCTTTTTATTTTTACATTATTAATTTTCTCTAATTTTTATTTTACAACATCATTAGTACATTTTATTTTTTAAAATGTTTTACAATTTCTTATATATTTTTCTTTATTTTGGTGTGATTTTCTTATTGTGTTTTAATAATAATGTGCCTCATTGCCAAATGAGTATAGTGTGATTTTTTTGATGTGGGAATGTGCTATTCATTTATTTTATTATTGGTGTATGGATTCTAGCTTTGAAATAGGCAATGAGTGCACAACATCTACTCATCCATAGACACTATCGTTTTCCTTGTTCTGGAAGTATGAGGTTCCTTTTCCATTAATAAAACTTTAACAAACTTGTGGCCTTGGTAGTTTTTGGACTTGGAAAGGATTCAAAAGTTTGAA
This sequence comes from Gnetum montanum, assembly GCA_015680685.1. Taxonomy (NCBI): domain Eukaryota; kingdom Viridiplantae; phylum Streptophyta; class Gnetopsida; order Gnetales; family Gnetaceae; genus Gnetum; species Gnetum montanum. The sequence goes on along the minus strand of MNCI01010006.1, from coordinate 368,776 downwards.
TAGGGTGTGACTTCAAGGGGACTTGGTACTCTTTATGCCTTTCTGATTACTTGGGTGCATGTGTGTTTTCATGGATTTCTTACCATTTCTTGTTGACCAATAATAAGAAGTTAAATAAGTCTTTGCATGGAGTGGTTTCCATTCAAAAAAAATGATGGAAATTCAAAGCACATATATTAGACAAAATAAATAGGCTACAAGCACTAGTTATGGGACTAGAAAGACATGTCACCCATGCTTGAAGGTCCCCTCTAACTAAGACCCTCTCTCACTTCCTGCTTCTCTTTTCTTCTTCAATAAGGAATGGTGGTTATTCTGTGGGAGCACTCTTATGTCTTAAGGGGATGGACTAGTCTTAGAGTGACAATGCAAATTCATTGAATGTGATTGGTTTTGGTCTAAAATAAAGATGGATTTTATTAGGTCATTTAACCACAAAATTCACAAGGGACTTCATGTGACCTGAATCAGGAACTCCATTCCACTCTCTCTTTTATTTATCTATGCTTTCCATGTATCACCTCATTGCTAATCTCATGTTCTTATTTGATTTCTTGGTTTTATGTGTCAAAATTCTTAGGTAGTTTCTTCTAGGTTTTCTTACTTAACTTTTTATAACCATCATCAATGGGGCCCACGGACTCCTTAGTTTGAGGTTATGCAAGGGTAATAAAGGGCATGTGCCTGCTTTGGGAAGGATCCGCTTACATACCTTTTGGTTGGATTCATTAAGTTCTTTATCCTTAGACATTCTTGTACTGACCTAAATCATCGGTGTAAGGATAGAAGGGAAACAGACACCGAGAGATCGTTGGGCAGGCACAGCTGACCCTGCCTTCGCTTGAGGGCAAGCTAGAAAAGGGAACGAAGGCAGAGTGCCTTGGATGGTTTGCACGCAAATCAACCAAGGACTTCCTCGAGTGTAAGCTATGGCTAGTGTTAGGGTTATCGTAAACGGGATGTAAACGGATTGCAAACGGCGATATGAAATGTAAATAAAGCGTATTGAATTATGAATGAAGCATAAACAAAGTTATATTTGTAAAGCATAAATAGAACTAAACAATGTAAATGGGAGGCAATAATGAAATTGTATTATATTGTTTTAAAAAAAAATGTGCATCGGTCAAAGCGTAGTTGCACAAGTGTGAATGGTAAGTCAAATGCCTAGCCTCGAAAAGATATGACACGATGATGCGATGATGAAATGGGATGAATGTGAGAAGAACTTGGAAGCCAAAAATAGGATGTGCCAAGCGCCCAAGGATTGCAAGTTCTGTCTTCCTTCAGAATTTCCAATCTCTCCAATCTTTGCCTCTTCCTCTCCCTTCTCTCTTGCTGCTTTTGCTTTGCTTCTCTTGCCTCCTCCCCTAATTTGTGTGAATTGATGGGGTATTTATAGGGTTGGGCTAGGGTTTGGCTAGGGTTTTCTTTAACCAGGTTCAATGTATTTTACAATTTGTGGGTCATTCAAGACCATAAAAAAATACAAATTAGAAATACAAGCCCTCAAGCGATAATTTTTTTTTTTTAAAAATTAAAAAGATTAGCTCCAACTTTGGCTCGTTTAGAAAAATTATATTTCTCCTTTTTTTTGAATATTTGGCCTGATTTTACATGGGCTTTCATATCCCTTTGCCATTTTATAGATTTCTTGAAAAAGAAGATCAAGAAGGATTAACACCGCCTCGCTTGTCTAGCATCCAGCGTGATTTGTAGTGTGACCTGTAGTGTAACCTCCAAAACTTGCAATTTTGGGTTGAAATCTGGAATTTCTGAAGGTTGAGACCCATAGTTATCAATAGTGGACCTTGAGGACGACTTACATGCTTAAAATCAAGTCATTTTGGCTCAGTTTTGGGGCTCTAAAAATTGGTGACGCTGATCCTTACGCTGTGCAGCGCCTGAAAAAGTGACCCCAACGTCACCAAGTTAAAATAGCACATTTTGGGCCCAAATCTTGATTTTTTGAAGGTTGGGAGCTATTGGGGACCTTGGTGAAGGTCATGGGGGGTCCTTGTGCTCAATTTCGGCCTATTTGAACTCAATTTCGGGGCTCCAAAAGTTGGTGATGCTGATCCTTACGTTGTGCAGCGTCTGTGGACCCCAAGGGGACCTTGCCTGTTTAATCATGGACCATTGAGGGTTTTTTCGGAGCCCTCCAAGTTTGGTCACGCTGTACTCATGTTGGGCAGCAGCATGACTTAGCTTGATTCTTGTCTGAAAGTGCTAGGCCAAAATTAGTGGTGTTTCATTGGCCCCTCTTTGTTGACGTCTAGAGGAATCCACCCGAGAGGCGTCGACAAAGAAGTGCAAAACACCATGAGTAATAAAGCATCAAACATTAACCGTTGGCCCTTGGCTAGGTGTCATCGCACCATTTTCAAAAGTACATGAGATTTGAGGGAATGTGGTTCAAGATGCAAGGGAATCGGTTGTAACCAGGGAAGCTAGGAGGTTAAGGGCTATGATTGCTGCTGGGATTTGTGGGAGAGGAATGCTCTCTTGTGCATAAGTTATGTCATTGGTCCTTGTCAACAGCTGGGTTTTTAGCAGACTCGGAACCAAGACATAGGAGGTGCGTTCTTTGGAGAAATGGGACTCTTATAGAGTATTTGCGGGGCCTGTTGTAAATAGCCAAAGCCACGCAATGATGTGCAACATGATCTCTTTGAGACACAAGTGTAACTTTTTTTCAAGACAATTGCCTTCTCGCCTGGGGCTTGTATGAGAATGGCCAACAGTCTTTTGTTTATGATGTCAATGGGGTCTTGAAGATCTTTTCTGTGCATTTTGCTCTTTGACCTTCGTTTTTTTTTGGTTTTTCTCTTTTTTTTTCTTTATTTTTTTCTTTTCTCGGTCTTTGTGAAAGAGCTTGCTTTTTGTGCCGTGCTCGTATTTGAGCACTTGTATTTTGCATCATGTACTGTGTATTGTGTTTTGTGTTGCAACTGCTTAGAGAGCTACAGTGTGCAACAGTGTATCAAGAGTTTTGAGATGAGTGGAATGTATTGAGGGGGATGTAATTGAATAGGATAAGGGAGCATGATGGGGAATAGGGAATATATCAGGAGTCGGGAATGTACTTATGAAAGGATTGATTAACCCAGTTGCGTGCATCAGGAAAAACATGATACCTTATCGTCATGATGAAGTGCATCTATGTACGAATGCCTCAGGAGTGTCATCCTGCAAACACAACTCCAAGAGGACAAGAAAACCACAAATGAAATAGTTAGCTAAAAACTTTAAACAAGAAGATGGAGTCACCATGTGCAACTTTCAAAGCAAATAGAATCATGCACAACATCAGTTTCATTAGGCCCCATGGGATGAATCATGCAACAAGCCTTTGTGGAACAGGAACAGCCAACTACAACAACAAATCTTTTCAAATTTTGCATGGTCATCAATGATGTCACTAGTTTATAGTCTTAGCGGACTGTTGTGGATTAGTTTCACGTCATAACCCCTTGGACAGTGCCAGTTTAGCATCGTAGCAGACGGTACATTGCTAGTTTATAGTCATATCGGACTATGAAGAGGCAAACTAGTTTATAGTCTTAGTGGACTCTGGATGCTAGTTTCATGTCATGACGGATGAATGTAGTAGTTTAGTGTCATACTGGACAGAACTCTATGGTATCAGTTTTAAGTCATGATCTAGGACTGCTCTGTGGTATCAGTTTTAAGTCATGATCCAGGACTTCTCTGTGGTATCAGCTTTAAGTCATGATCCAGGACTGTTCTGTAGTATCAGTTTTAAGTCATGATCCAGGACTATTCTGTGGTATCAGTTTTAAGTCATGATCCAAGACTTTTCTGTAGTATTAGTTTTAAGTCATGATCTAGGACTGTTCTGTGGTATCAGTTTTAAGTCATGATCCAGGACTGTTCTATGCCAATTTATAGTCATAGTGGACTGATGCTTACCTTGCTTGTATAAAGTGTGATGCTTCATGCATGGTCATGCTACGCGCCTGCGAGGTCCTACAAAAAATCAACTAGGAAGAAAACAACATCAAGTGACACCTGTCGTACATAGAGTTGAAATGTATAAATGAAAGAAAAGAAATGCCAAAAGTGATAGTTTTAGGTCGTTCTGGGCCGTATGCTAGTTTAAGGCCTTTTTAGGCCATGTATTTTTGTAGTTTTATGTTTTTTATTGTTTTTCTTTGTTTTCTAGAGTATATGTGTGCAACTAAATGTAACATAAATTTCTAAAGTGTAGAGTAAGATGTAAGGTAAATACTTGGAAAAGAAAGCAACGACCATACAAGAATCTAAATCGTAACTTGTAACCTATAAGCGAAAATTCAATGTGAGATGACGGGAGTTTGTAAATTTGTAACTTGTTGGCTCTAGTTTAAAGCCATTTCGGGCTTGGTACATCAGTTTAAAGTCTTGATAGACTGTTGCATCTATTGTTAAAGAAAGGATTACCAGTTTTATGCCATGGTGGGCCAAAGGTAATAACGTTTTCAAGAAGTTTTAAATGGAACTGGCCATTTCTGACTGTGGCTAGTTTAATGTCATTGCGGACGTGTTGTAGCTTAACGTCATTTCGGATAGTTCGTATCATTCGTTCTAGTTGTTGAGTTGCCTCTTGATCTTTTGTAGCTTGTAACGACGAAAAATGTCGGTAGCTGGAAATACCAAACAAAAGTCCATGTACACAGTCTTAACCATAGATCCGTGTGAGGGCCGTGCTGGACGAAACGAATCCGCAGTGCCCTGAACGGTCTTGTCGATCAGACAGGGACTTACTTAATCAGTAAATCGATGAATATTGTAGATATTCCGTGGAACAATCTGATTCGGTGAATCGCCAAAGGAGAAGAAAACAATGTAGATAACAACAATGTCAGCATGACAGGAAAGATCGAATTTAAGGAAAATGC
>MNCI01010006.1:346486-363816 GCA_015680685.1 Gnetum montanum | reverse complement strand
CTCCTTTTGCCTTGGGTAGTCTCTGCTCAAAGCTGCCAATGATTGCCGATGGAGAGAGTTGTATTTTCGCCAAAGGACTGATCACTCCTGCTACCAATGCTCAAGCAAAATGTCTTCTATCTTTGCTAAAAGGTGATGCTGCCAAAAGTTACAGATGCCGGGGGGCTTTGTTTCTTCGCCAACTAGAGTATTTATAAGTTCGACAACATATGGAGAAAGCATGGCCCTGATGACACGTGTACCGAACCTTCAAAATACCGTTGACTTGGTAAACTTTATGTTGAAATTGGCTACGTCACATCATGTTTTGGGAAGGGGAGCAAAGTACGTTGTCGACCACTTCTACCAAAGTTGCTTCATGATTACGCACAATACGCTCATCAGCGTATTGTGCGTGTGGATAGCAGATGTGTAATTGCTTTAGCCGACTTTATGCTGTATTACACTTGTTTACGCTACGTCGCGTGGCAGAGCGTAATAGAGTATGGGAGTAGTTGATGCCAGCTGTTTTACGCTTATTTACACCGCAAAGCATAATAGAGTGTAAAAATGGTTAACTTTACAACGAATTATGCTTGTCTACGCTGCGTAGCGTAATAAGCGTAAAGTGACCAATCTGCAAAAAAAAGAAATTAATCTGTAGCTCTTCCTTGTACTCTGACTTTGTCTTCTTCGAAGCTTGTTACGCTACTCTGCGTAACGGAGCGTAAACTCGGCCCTGAGCAAAATACTTAGCCGAATATGCGACAAGTTTTAAACTTTAAACTTCATCAAAACTGCCGAAGTAAGTTGCTTTCTGATATCGGGCTACGCTAAATAGAATTATGCTAAGCGACACTACGCTATGTTGCGTAATGTAGCGTAAAGAGAGAAAACAAAGTAAGTTTAAAATCTATGAGAAACTCGGAGACTTGATGTTGCGCGCCTCTTTGCTTTGTTCTATCTTCTGAATTGCTGTCGCAAACTTCTACCCGAATCGCGAATCTTTGCCTGAGGCTGATTCGTAATTTCTATGGTGTTTCAATGGCCCCTCTTTGTTGACGGTTAGAGGGCTTGCTCGAAAGACATCGACAAAGAATACGAAACACCGGATAAGTAAAAGTACCAACAGCGTTCATCAATGGTTACTCAAGTGTCGCCCTGTCAACATAGAGGTGCAGAGATGAGGGAAATGGGAGATAGGATAGTATAGGAGGAAACAAGTTCGGGGAAGACTAAAATGAGGTTCGGGGAAGACCCAAATGAGTAGGGATTGCATTTGCATGGAGTTATGCTATCATTTTGTAGATGAAGGGGCTTGCATAGACGAATTGTGTTGTGTCTGCACGGCCTGGGTGAGATGTGTTTCACCCATTCTACCGACCCCCATTTTTTTTGCATCCGCTAGGCGAGTTGCGTTACGCCGGTTTATGGACTTGATTGTAATGCAAATGCAGAAAGTGTGTGCTGTGTATGTACATTTTGCATACGGGAAGCAGATGGTGGAGATGTAGAGAAGTAAGAGCTAGGGGTAGGATTATAAGGAAAACAGTGATGCACTCCTAAGTGGACAGGCTAACCTAGGTAGCCATTTCAAAACACTGTTTGTATTTCACCACTTAGATGAACGCACATTTGAATGACACCCTCGAAGCAAGTAACCTGCAACCAAAGAAGAAAACAGAGGACACCATTGCTCGGTCGAATCACCGGAGAGGTTGTTGAAACAAGTACCGTTTTGGGCGAGACAAAGTGGGCGGGCCATGAAAGAGGAACTGTAGCATGAGGCTAGAGTCTTCAACATTGACGCTCGGCCCAGCATATCACCGCCAAAGAACATCAGACTCAGCGCACCTGACTGGTTATGCAAAGAACTAGCTAGGTGAATCTGTGAAGCCAGGGTCTGATAGTGATGATGAGCGGAGATCCCCAAGGTCATTGTTGACGAGAAATCCTTTGGGGATTCGGTCGGTGAAATTAAACTCTCAGAGGTGCCACCGCTATAGTGGGTGCAGTGACGGCATCTCCGAGGGGTCAGTAGTATGCCTTTTAGCACATCCGAGGAATCAGCAGAATGTCTGTGAGGTGGCGATGCTGGGACTGTCCCAACATCCCACCACATTTGTTTTGTAGTCGCACATAGACGATTACGCTCGCTTGATTTGCATGATGGCAGCATGTAAGTCCCAGTTTTAAGTCCTGGTAGACTATCGTTGTTGGTTTTAAGTCTCAGCAGACCATGGTCCCAGTTTAAAGTCTGGGCGGACCGAGAAATGCTAGTTTTACGTCATAGCGGACGATGGTAGGGCTGATTTATGGTCCCAGCAGACCGTGTTGTGGATGTCAGTTTCATGTCGTGACCCAGAGACAAATCTGTGCTGGTTTTACGTCTTAGTAGACGGCTACTTACCTGTTCCAGTTTTATGTCATGGCGGACAGCCGGTGCCAGTTTAGCGTTGTGGCGGACGCGTGCAGAAATTGCCAGTTTTTCGTCTTGGCGGACCTGTACAACGCTGCTAGTTTTACGTCATAGTGGATGGTTACCACTTGCTAGTTTTTCGTTGTGGCGGACGATTGTTGCCAGTTTACTGTTGTGGCGGACGCGTGAAGGGAATGCCAGTTTTATGTCATGGCGGACGATTGTAGCCAGTTTAGCGTCGTAGCGGACGATTGTAGCCAGTTTAGCGTCGTAGTGGACAATTGTAGCCAGTTTAGCGTCGTAGCGGACGAATGTTGTCATACCTGATGTTAACACTGGATATGCACTTAGATGTAGCACCGCTTCAGATATATATGATCTACAGGATTCGGTAACTCGTTGCCGTTAATATCTACTAGCTTGAATGTACCATTGCCATATACATCAGCTACCAAGAAAGGGCCCTCCCAGTTTGTAGAGAATTTGCCTACTGGTTCGCAAATGGCCTTGAGAACCAAATCTCCCTTCTTGATAGGATGTTGTTGAAGATTATGACGGTGCTTTTGCCTCTGCTTATCTTGATACTTTTCAATGGTATCAAGCGTCTGTATTCGCTTCTCCTCTACTGTATCCAAATCCCTGATCCGAGACTCGGTGTGTTGAGCCTCATTTATAATCGTGGAGAGGACCATTCGCAGAGAAGGAACTTGTAATTCGAGGGGCAGCATCGCCTTAGATCCATAGACTAGGCTATAGGGTGTACTGTTTGTAGCTATTTTGCATGTGGTACGATACGCCCATAGCACATAAAGGATCTTTTCATGCCACCGTCTCTTGTTGCTGTCGAGCATTTTCTTGAGTAAATTGATAATGACTTTATTTGTTGCTTCAGCGTGACCATTCGCTTGCGGGTAGTAAGGCGAGGAAAAAGATTGTTTGATGCCAAGATTGTCACAAAAAGATTTGGTTTCTAGATTACTAAACTGTGGTCCATTGTCGGTCATGATAGCCATTGGGGGGCCAAATCGGGTTACAATATTGTCCAAGATGAAATGACAGACTTGTTGAGATGTAATCTCCGTAAAGGGATAGCTTCCACCCACTTCGTGAAGTACTCAGTAGTTGTGATGATGAAGCTATGCCCTACGGAAGACTTTGGCGTGATGGGCCTTATGATGTCTAGTCCCCATCGTTGGAAGGGCCATGTGATTTGGGTCGTATGTAGTTCTGTAGGCGACACGTGTATGAGATTCACGTAACATTGACACGTGTCGCATGTTTTGACCTTTGTAAGGCAATCTTTTTCCATGTATGGCCAGTAATGCCCTAAGCGACGGATTTTAGAAGCCATGGCTCGTGGCGCTACGTGTCCTCCGCATAACCCCTCGTGGACTTCACCGACTATACGTTGCGCCTGATCTTTGTTAATGCAAGTAAGAAGTACTCCATCAAAAGAGCGTCTACAGAGGGTACTGTCTCCTATGATGATGTACTGCCTAGCTCGCTTGCGAATAGCGTCTTTCTGCGTGCGTGTTAACTCGTGCAAGAGGTAAGCTTTAATGTGGTCGTACCACTCCGACATTCTATCCTCGAGTAGTGAAGATATTTGCATTGCCTGAGTGATAGGGTTTGTGCAATCTGTTATTAATGTGGGACATGTGTCGAATAGGTGCGACGGCACGTTTAAGGCTAACGTAGCCAGTACATCGGCCAGTGTGTTATCATTGTGGGGCACGGGTTGGGCATCGATGGTTGTGAACTGCTTCAAAAGATCTTTAACCATATCACAGTAGGGCTGTAAATGTGTAGCCTTGCAGGTGTAGACTCCTATAATTTGATTTATAATAAGCATCGAATCACCCCTAATTGCCAGGTGTCAAACATCAAGTTCTTTGGCAGCTAATAATCCCCTGAGGAGTCCCTCGTACTCTACCACATTGTTCATACAGGGAAAGGTCAAGCGGTAAGCATGTAGACGCACATCCTTAGGTGATAGCGTAATGACAATGGCAACACTGCCGCCTCTAGTGGTTGAAGCTCTGTCAAAATATAACGTTGCTTCGGGGCCTGTTAAAATAGGGCTTAAACTATGTACATGTTCATCTGGAAATTCAGGCTCTATGGTTGCCTGACTGTCAATAGGTGATGTTATTAATTGGTCAGCTATTGCTTGGCCTTTTGTAGAAGATTGACCAATGTAATGCAAATCGAATTCTGCCATGATAGCTTTCCAACGAGCTATTTTACTACTTTCGTATAGATTATGCGTAATGGCCCTAAGGATGTTATTTTTATAGATGATGTTGACCTGACTATGGAAGAGATAGTGCCTACATTTCTTTAGCGTAAACACTAACGCTAGGCAATTACGCTCTACTTCGTTGTACTTCATTTCGTATGCACATAGGGCATGACTCAAGTAGTAGATAGGTACTTCTGACCCGTCGCTTCTCTTTTGACAGAGTAATGCAGCTAAGGCTACGTCCGAGGTCGCAAGGTAAATGTAGAATGACTAATCCCTTTGTGGCGGGAATATCGTTGGCAAGCGTTGAAGTTCTTATTTTAGGCTGTCAAATGCACGCTGGCAATCATCTGTCCACTCGAAATTAACACCTTTCTTAAGAAGATGTTGCATAGGGTGTAGTTTATCTGTTAATCTCGAGATGAACCGCCTGATAAACTATAATCGCCCTTGTAACCCGCGTAATTGTTTGAGATCTGTGGGAGGCGTTAACTCGACAATGGCTTTGACCTTATGAGGGTCTACTCGTATGCCGGTTTCTGACACCACAAACCCTAACATGCGTCCAGTTTTGACTCCAAATACGTACTTCTTTGGGTTGAGTTAGAGGTCATATTTGGAGCATCTTTTAAGGACTAACTCCAGGTCCTCTGAATGATCTTCTGATTTCATAGACTTAACATCTATATCATCAACATAATCATTCAGTCTTCCTAGGAGGTAATCGCTAAAGATGTATGTCATAGCCCATTGATACGTCGCTCTGGCATTTTTCAAACCAAAAGGCATCATGGTATAGCAAAAGGTCCCCCAGGGCGTCATGAATGTTGTGCTCAATTGATGTTATGGGTTGATACGAATCTGATTATAGCTTGAAAAGCCATCTATGAAGGATAGGAGCACATGCCCAGCTGTTGTATCGACTAGCTAGTCGATACTTGGTAGTGGAAAGTTGTCCTTGATTATGGCTTTGTTTAAATCTCGGAAGTCTATACAGATGCGTATACTTCCGGTCTTCTTTGGGACAACTACAATGTTAGATACCTAATCCGAGTAATCGACCGCGCGGATGAAACTAGCCTGATACAGTTTGATGATCTTATCACGCACTGCTAGCACGATTTCCTGTTTGATTTTTCATGCTTTTTGCTTAATTGCTTTGATATGCGGGTCTAAGATTATGTTATGTTGAATTAACCTGGGATCTAGTCCCGACATGTCTTCGTATGACCATGCAAATACCGTGATGTTGTCCTGGAGGACCTGTTTTATAGAGTCATGCATTTTTTGGTCTAGTAGAGAACTAACCTTAAGAGTTTTGGCCTCACCTTTATGCGTAACGACAGAAACGTCGCTGAGGGGATCTTTGGTTATGTCTCCAGCCTCCAGGTCTAGCATGCGCGTCGATTGTTCTGGCCATTCTGGAGATGTTTCCGACGTGGCTATGGTTACGTCATCGAGGAAAGGGTTAATTCCTACTAGTGTAAAATCGAATTGCCTAACTACTCTCCCATATGGACTTGTTAAAGTCAGGGGTGCTGAAAAAGTTGCGTCCATTTACCAACCATCCTGCAAAATCACCAAATGTGTAAATGATTAGGAGAAAGCATGATGTGGTGTTGTCGAGCGTGAAAAGCTAACTGAATTTTGAATATTGTGAACAACCTGTAATTAATGCTACCCGATTACGAGGCGATAAGGTGTGGTAGTTTAATGTCATTTCGGATAGTGGCGAATGCGATATCCGCCGCATTAATGCCTTGATCTTCAGGTTCCACCTTATACTGAAACTAGCATTTAGGAAAGTCTTGTTTTAATCGGGCATCAAGTCAATTAATTTCGCATATAAGTAGGCAGTTCTTTTTGAAAACGGGCTGTTGGCTATCGCAAAACTGAATTCTCAGTTGTCGCAGAGAGAAGAAGAAAGAGCAAAAGATTGCAACGTGTTATTTGCAAAGGCGTGAAGGTGTGAAGACTGCAACAATGGTGCCAAAAGTAAGAGGAAAGAATGCAAAATTGGCCAAGATAGATGAGGTACAAGGGAGCCTGCAGGGTGCTTCGCAGGCTTTGGTTGAAGTGAGGGATGTGGCTCCCCTGAATCGGTAGGCCATCCCTGGCTTGTTTGTGTTGCTTTCTGTGATATGCTTTTTCTTTGTGATGTTTATTCTTTTTTGCGTCATTCTGCATAAATTAGAGTTTTAGGCCATGGAATTTACGTTAAAACGAGGGTTTATACAATAGTATTGCGTCTATTGCCGCTTTCAGGGACAAACCTTGTACTTTTACAAGGGTTTAGGCTATTTCGGCTGTATAGCTAGTGCGTAATTTGTAGATTTTCTATTTTAAGCATGGAATTGAAATCTAGACGATAATGTGTTTATGTTTGTTTGTACAGTATTATGTTGAAACCCTTCTTAATCGTCTTGGACATAGTCGGGGTTTTATGTTGTATAAACCCGATCGTGCCCAACGTTCCTCCCCCTCAGACTCGGTTGCAGGGAAGGGCTATATGGTTTTGAAAGGATGCGCTGGAATTTCTACAGTTTTTACTACGTAACTACAACATTATTGTATGGTCACACCTATTGGGAGATATTGCTGGTGCCATTTTGGAACACCTGTTAGTGGGTTCTATGTAGGGAATCCTGGCTTTCTTGACAGACGGGGCTATCGACACTGGTTGTCCCTAGGACCGTGAACTTAGTGCCAGAGGGTTGAGGTGCTTAAGTTGGATCTGGGAAATGGCCAGGTTTAGCTGTTACCACGTGTACAATACTTTGTTCGTGGCCCGTCACGGCTCGACTTACTTCCAGAACCCACCAGGCACAGTGTATTATTCGGGCGGGTAAGTTGTTTTTGTTGGCGGTATAGTCATTATGTGTCTATTGTCTGGATTTGTAAAGCATAAGATAAGAATATGTCATATGTACAGGTTTTTTATCCATGAGAACAAGTTAGTAGGTGATAATGATACGTTAACTTGGACTGAGATGACAATAAAGGCGTTTACCTCAACTAGCAACGTACGCATTAGTGTAATGGGATAGATTACCTTCAACATTCATGTGTACCCCATCTATTATGCTGAATCTTTCTAGAATTGCTAGAATCTCGGGTGGTTACATGAAGAATGGACTTTGGACCCGCCCCTTACCGTCGCGGACGTGCAGAGGAAACTTCCTCCATTTCCTTTTCCATTTGGCCCTGGTAACGTTTTGTTGCTACTGTTATTTACAAGATATTATATTGTTTTTTGTTTGGTCTATTTTTTTGAAATGTAGCGTAATAGTGTTTTTGCTACTTAGACATGTGTCTTGCGTTGTTCAGTCAGGGAATTCCAGGAGATTACCACTACAATTTCTGGCCACAAGGCGAATACCCTCCTCTTCCGCTATGGCGACATCAAGGAGCCACAATGCTGGCTCGGCCATGTGGTAGCCCCAGTTGCGTTGGTTACCAAGTTGTGGGAAGTGAGGCTAATGCATTTATTTTTGGCCGTAACCCCTGATGTCCCTGCGAGCGAAATGTTAACGCTGGTTAACTCCTTCAGCGAGAGGGCTGAACGTTTTTGCACGCGTTTGCATCACGTGCGTGTAAATTTTGATATCGACACTCAACTATTTGCTGAACTTTTCGGCGTCCCCTCTGACGGTCTTCCCATAGAGGAAAGAGTGAGGAGGAGCCTCAAATGTTAGGAAGAGATGGAGGAGTGGCTGGGGATCAAGAAGGAGACCAAGGGGATCCCTTGTGAAAGGATTGAATTAGAAATCACCAAGACTATCTATCCCCTCTTCCGGGCTCGGGCTTTCCCCAAAACACTGTCGCAAGGGAGGTTCTTTACCATAGAACAGGCCCATATCATGCGGGAGGTTATGGAGGAAGGAACCCAGTTCGACTGGGCAAGCTATTTCGCTGAGGGGTTACGCACTGAAATGATCAGGCTCTGCCATAAGCTTAAGTCTCGTTTCAATGTGCAGTTCGCCTTCTTCATAGCTTGCCTCTAGCGTTTTGCCGAATTTTTGGTTGTCCAAAGGAATGGGGTATGGGTCCAGCAAGATCGAGACCAGCTATCCAAACCTTGGATTTCCCATATTTTTGGCACTACCCAAGGATAGGATCCTCTAGAGGGAATTGGGGAGTCTCAGTCTATAATGACAAGGGATTTGGTGGCGCCTCGAGTGCAGGGCGCTGACAGTATAGGTGGGGTGATTCCCACTTACACTGGTGACGCGTCACAGGGAAAGTGCCTAGCGGCAGAGATAGTGGACGTCTCGGTTTAGCGAAAAAGGCCTTACTTAATCGAGGCGCCTGAGGAACTAGTGGGTGGCATAGACAGGACTATGCAAGTCAGAGTTTAGCGGAGTAAACCTCCGCCTGGTAAGCGTAAAGACATAATGAAATTTATTGCAATTATTGTATGACGCAACTTTATTCAAAGTATCCTGAATCGTTAGATGTGTTATGTGACATGAACAACAAGACGTATGGAGCGGTTGACCCCTAAAATAGGGGTAGTGGTATTATGGCGTGGAGAAGGGGCCCCAGTTTTGGAAGAGGAGGCCCTGGTTATTAGAATCAGTGATGCACAGACCCTTGTACATGAAGAGAGAGAGGAGGTGGAAAATATTAACGCATCCCCTACCATATCAGGCAGAGGTGAATGCATTAAGACTTTTGTAGGAATGCTATTAATAACTAGAAATTTTAACTTAATTACACTACAAATGAACAAGATGCATCCATGTCTGCTATTGTGGGAAAAGCATAGGGAGAATTTCCTTACAAATTTGCCTTCATGGAAGGCGTTGTCAGCGATATGATCGGGCGCCTCGAGCGCGTCGATCCTGAGGCTGGTATGTTACTACTACTGTACGCTTATTTTATTATATAGTTGTAACGTTTTATTTACGCTTGATAATGTTTGCTATTAGGAGCTCGCCTTTGATGGGACCCTACGGAGCCCATTGACTTGGACACAGTGGAGCCTTCATCAGACGGGGCGGTCGTGCCATGTAACATTTATGAGAAAATGCATAAATGTGTGTTACGCTCGACTCGCTCCTTGTAGGAGAGTCGAAGTGTCAATGAAGACCTCTGGAAGAGACTACATAGGTCAAAGAAGGAAAGAGTGTCTCTGACCAAAGAGGTCGGAGACCTAAGATTGCGGTGTGAATTCCTGCAGGTGCGGGAAATGGGTGACAGAGACTGGCGTACAGCTGTTATTGACTACGCTCGCTATTGGACCGCAGTCAGGAACAACGTGCAAACCAGTCGGGAATTAGTGGAGTAGCAGATGCAAATAGAGCTGTTGGCCTAGAAAAGCCAAGACTGGAAGGATTTTTGCGCAAGTGTGTAGGAGTGGGGGCAGAAGGAGAAAGATCACAAGCATCTGTATAAGTGAGAAAGTCTCGCTTATCGTCAGCATTATAGAGATTCTGCCGTCGAAGCTCAATCCTTGTGGGTATTCCTCGATGTCATTGGTGCATCCAAAGCCTTTGAGAAGTTCCAGGAGCAGGTGACCGTAAGCGCATCCTCGGAAAGAGAGATTGCTCTTCCTGGGGGCGAGACTACAGTCCCTACCTTCTTCCCTGAACCGCCCCGATGGACTAGTGTGGAAAAGGGGAAGGTGAAAGCTGGAACTGCTCTGGGAAATGGAGTATGGTCTGAATTAACTGAAGATAAAATTATGCAGTGCCTATGGGTTGGTTTAGATCAGCTCCCCTTTGCTGTGGAAGTAGGACAATCGCGAGTAAGTTTGGGTGTTATTGAATTCAAATTTTCTGGTTTATCCTATGATGAATTTTACTAATGTATTTACTATATATAGGTACCAGGAGTGGACGAAGAAGGCGAACAGAGTGGTGAGCAAGTATAGGAAGACGAGCGTAATGACAAAGACCATCCTCTTGTGGAGCCAGTGTTAGAGCAAGGACCTCATGAAGATGACATTCCTCATGAAGGAATACCTTCTAAAAGGGACGACCCACTTGAGGATGATTTATTAGGCTTAGAGCCAGACCTAAGGGATATGGGTGACAATGGTACCAGGGGGGATGCGTAATTGTGATTTACGCGTGATTTTATTGATTGGAATTGAACAATGGTTATATGAATGTTAGAAAGGTTGACTATAAGATCTTCTATATGATTTTAAATGTTATCATTATTCTTTTTATTTTTATGTCTTTATTCATGCAAAGCGTAAGTGGAATCGTTACAGACTGTGGATAGTTTGCGTTGCTATAGAATGGAATTGCTAGTTTAAGGCCATCGCAGGCCACCAGGTAGTGTTTGCGTAAGATACAAGGTAGTTTTAGGCCATTGCGGGCTGGCACTAGTTTTAGGCCATTGCGGGCCTTTGCTAGTTTTAGGCCGTTGCGGGCCGCCACTAGTTTAAGGCCGTTGTGGGCCACCTGCATAAGTCTGGAAGTACAATTGATAACAGCGTACGTTTCTACGTAATTGCACTAAAGTGACTAATAGTAATCAAAGAACGTAAATCACGTAAAAATGAGGAATGTAAATAGCGTAATAGACAGAAAGTGTAAATACGTATGTATATGTTAAAGAAGACTGACAACGAAATTAATAAGTGTAAGCGGACAACTAGTGGAAATATGATGATGCGCGTAAATGCCACTCAGATCAATCGCTAACTTCGCAATTATTTCTTGATGGCCTTTACATTTAGTGATGCGTAAGGGCGGGGAGATTTGTGGCCTGACTCTTCCATACCATCATCCTGAAATAGTAGGTTGGCCCAGGCTAGATTGTCATCATTCGTTTCGGTTTGTTCAGGGATTCGGGGATGGGTCTGATCATCGGATGTTTCTATCTCCGAACCCCGTTCTTCTTCTATATTGTTGACAGTCCTGGGGGTGATTTCGTCACCACGTATTACAACCTCCCCCCCTACGCAGGGTAGGTGTATTTCCTGGTGTATTGGTGATGAAACCGCCCTCAGTTGGGCTAACCAAGACCTTCCTAGAATTAAGTTGAAACCAGGCATCTCCTCGATAACGAGGAATGTAGCATCTGTTGGGAATTAATCCCCTATCACAAATTTGATGCACACCGTCCCCTTGACTTGAACCCGTGCTCCGTTGAATGACTTTACGCACATTGTCATTGTGGGACTGATCTGGTCGACCAGACCCAACCTATTCATGATGGGGTAAGGGATGACATTTGTAGCCGCGTCGTCGTCCACGTGCACCCTCCGGATCCAATATTGGCCAACCCGGATGGTGATAAACATGGGTTCAGTTGTCACTTGACCTTTCTCAAGATCATCTTTAATGGATTCATCATGAAAGGTCAACGAGGTAGGTTTAGGTCGCTCAGCATCAGAGAAAAACATGACAGCGTGTATTGCTTCCTCCTCCGTTGGTAAGCTTTCATCCACAGGTATGGATGTCAGCATACGGACCATGGCCTCATGGTGTTTTTGAGACGTCATGAGCAGGTCATAAAGGCTTAGTGTTGTATTTTTTTGTTTCAGAGCCTATTTGACCTGCGTAAACACGTCGAGGAGATCCTGTTCTCGGCTGGCTTGTTTGTCCCCTCTGTCTTCTTCCATTCGTCCCAAGAGACGAATCTCCTGAAGCGGAACGACGTTAGTCGAAGGGTTGTTTCTTTTTCTACCAAGGGAAGGTGGCTGTGTTTCTGTACCCTTGTCTTGCCCAAAAGGCTCAANCGAAGGGTTGTTTCTTTTTCTACCAAGGGAAGGTGGCTGTGTTTCTATACCCTTGTCTTGCCCAAAAGGCTCAAATGCAGGGACAGAGGCCAAGGGCCTGGGCTTAGCGAAGCCTAGCATAGTATGGTTTTTAGCGGCATTGATTGACGCGTCTCCTTCCCTTTGTTTATTGGATGGCGATGGATGGCCTTGGTTAGAGGTTTGCCCCTGCGTAAAAGGGGTAGCGGGTGGTTTTGATACTCTGAGGATGAAAGGTGCTTTAGATGTAGGCATGGATGTGGCCGTAGCTTTACTATTAGTGCAAGGCTGAGTTAAATCTGGAGAAGGCGCCCGAATGACAAAGGGCTACCTCAAAATGCCACTGGCTACCGGTGAAAAGCCTGTTCCTCGAGGTGAACTGGTAGGCACGCGTAAAACAAAGGGTTGTTTAGGCGGTTCTGTACTCACTACGTTAATTGTGTAGGGTGCATTATTTGCGTTTAACGGATCCTTGTACACGTGCAATGCCTGGTTTTCAGGACGCGTTGGACTACTGCCGTCTATTTTCAGAGAACCATCGTCGATCATGCATTGAATGTCTTCTTTCAACGCCCAGCAGTAATATGTGTCGTGACCACACAACTGGTGGTAGTCACAGAAACGGTCCACCCTGAAAGACTTCGGAACTGGTGGTTCGTCAGGTAGGGCTAAAGAAGGATTCTTCAGCAGTTTACAATGACGCTTGTGATGCTTCAGAGCTTCTTCGGATACCTTCTTAGTCTGAATGTATCCTGCCCCTAATAGTTGTTTCAACAGTTCCGAATGTTTTATAGGCAGGGCTGTATACTTTGAGCGATCTTTACGCTCAAAGTTTGGTTTTGGCTGGGGGGCTTTTCAGCGGCAGATGTGTCTTGGCTGGTGCTGCTCGCACTAGCCGTGGTCTCGAGAGATGCCGTAGGTGCCTTCTTGTTTTTGTTCTTAGCACCTTCAGCTAGCACAGCTACCATTTTTGTTGTTGTTTTACCTTTATCCTTGCCCTTGTTGTTAGCATTTTTATATGCGACATACGCTGGGTCTTTGCTAGCTTTTGCAGCATCCTGGATGCTCTTAGTTTGGGCAAAGGCCTGATGTAAGGAGCTAGGAGAAAGGTAATACAACTTAGACTTGATGAAGTCATTAATTGCTCCTTTGAAAATGGCCAGCAAATGGGCCTCCACGATTGGCTCACGGATTTCGTTCAAAGTAGCACTCCATTGCTGTATAAACTTTTGGACTGGTTCAAGTGGGTCTTGTTTCACTCCCATAAGTTGATCTAATGTGACCTTCGGCTTTAGGTTGTATTTAAAGCGAGTCACGAATTATGTCAGAAGCTCTTCCAAGGTTGAGATGGAAGAGCGAGGGAGGGCTCGATACCAATCCAAAGCTTTCCCTACCAGAGACATCGAAAAGACACAGATGATTGTGTGAGGCCATTGTTGTAGCAACAAGGATTCAAATCTAAAGGTAACCAGATGAGCGTTAGGATCTCCTTCCCCATTGTATTTAGTGAAATGGGGTAAGGACATCCCCGGGGGCAACGACAGCATGGGGACCGCTGGACTAATGGGATCATCCTGATAGAAATCCATGATTTGTATAGTGTCAGAGCCAGCGGCCTTAAGGCGTCTAACCTCCTCGGTGAGGGTCTGAATAAGTAAGAGATCTTGATCTAAGCTTGTTGATGAAGATGTTTGTGCAAGAGGAGCAGGGGGTTGACCTGAAAGAGCAGTGACAGGTAGTGGAAATGGAGGGATGGCTTGTCCGGCGGGTGATGAAGTGGGGATCCCTATAGATGGAGCTGCCTGCGAAGACCACCACCCACTGGGTTAAGCAGAGAAATTGGCTACTGCCGACTGCGTGGGATAGGGATTATAAGGATATTGTGGGACCATCTGCGGGACCTGCGTGGTGGGTGCAGCTAAGGGTTGCACACCATATAGTGCAGACTGGTAGTGTTGTGCCACATGCATGATCCATTGTCTCATGGTGGGTTGTTGGACAGATGTCTGTGGTTGAGCGGTAGCTGTGATCTGTTGCCTTGGAGGGGGCAGCAACGATAAGGTTTGGACTGGATTTTGTAGCAAGCGAGTTGTAGGCATGGCATGAGGTTGCACTTGGGGGATGTAATAGGGTGCGGTGGACGCAGGTACCACCGACGGAATACTAAGTACGCACGGTGACGAGACCATCCCCATGTTATTTTGGGGTGGTATTTGCACCTGTAGGATGGATGATTGCGTAGTGACCTGCAGGATGAAAGGAATGTGAGTTTGAGTGGTCATGGCTGGATTAAGGTGGGTAGCTTCTCTTGCGAGAGGAAACAGGGGATTTATGTACATATGGGGACTAAGAGTGTGGTATGAATGTTTAGACTAGGCTACAAGTTCATCTTCCTCTTCTTCCCCGTTCTGAGGTTCCAGCATAGACTGTGTAGCCTGGCTCCTAGCCATGACCAATTGTGTTATGGTTTCATGGTAATGTTCTGTCAGGGGGATGATGTCGTAGGCAGTAGGGGTGAAATCTTGACCCCCTCTGTGGATCATCTCAAAGTTTCTTTTTGCTTCGATCTTGGCTCGGCTGAGAGCAAGCTTTGCCTGAATCTTGACGCAAATAAAATTATATTCCTCAGGCGTCATGATGGTGAATACAGGATCTTTGCCCTGTAACCTCAACGAATGACGCGATGGTCCCTGAGGTCCTATAACACCAGAGGCTGGTCCGGTGGCGGCGATGGGATTCATAGATGTGGCACCCGAGTCAATGGTAATCATGGCAGCTATGGTTGTGTATGCAGAATTCATTGGTCAAATAGATTAACGGTGACAAGTGACTAGATCTAAAAAGCGATGGACAAAGAAGATCATGATTAGGCTTTCTACCCTATAGGATTCTAAAGGAATCGTTACAGTGACCGATCTACACCACACTATTTTTCGTAAACTTCCCTAGAGGTTTTACGTTTACGTTTTTAGAGATGCGGGTACAGATCGCTTACAGGGCTACCCCTAAAAAAATACGAATCGAAGCCTAAGCCCTCTTTCTAGTGCCAGAAAACTGTAATGACGGAAAATGTCGGTAGCTGGAAATACCAAACAAAAATCTGTATACATAGTCTTAACCACAGATCTGTGTGAGGGCCATGCTGGAGGAAACGAATCCGCAGTGCCCTGAACAGTCTTGTCGATCAGACAGGGACTTACTCAATCAGTAAATCAACGAATATTGTAGATATTCCGTGGAACAATCTGATTCGGTGAATCGCCAAATGAAAAGAAAACAATGTAGATAACAAAAACGTCAACACGACAGGAAAGATCAAATTTAAGGAAAATGCGCAATTCCAAGATCTATACTTTGACCCGAAAACTGGGTATATTGCATAAAAATTTCCAATGGAAAAGCTCCACTTATCTTGTGTGAAGCATACACAAAATAATAAGAAAACTGTTCAACAAGGAGTACAGAACAGAGTTCGATCTACTTCATAAGCCAGAGATGGGATGCAAGGAAGGTCGAGCTCTGACATCTATCGATCAACTGTTTCTGATCAATAAAACTCGCAAACCGCACTAGATGATCTTTTGATCTCTGATCTGCTCCTTTTGCCTTGGGTAGTCTCTGCTCAAAGCTGCCAATGATCACCGATGGAGAGAGTTGTGTTTTCGACAAAGACTGATCGCTCCTGCTACCAATGCTCAAGCAAAATATCTTCTGTCTCTGCTAAAAGGTGATGCTGCCAAAAGTTACAGATGTCAGGGGGCTTTGTTTCTTCGCCAACTGGAGTATTTATAAGTTCGACAAAATATGGAGAAAGCATGGCCCTGATGACACGTGTCCTGAACCTTCAAAATACCGTTGACCTGGTAAACTTTATGTTGAAATTGGCTACGTTGTGTCACATTCTGGGAAGGGGAGAAAAGTACGCTATCGACCACTTCTGCCAAAGTTGCTTCATGATTATGCACAATACACTCATCAGCATATTGTGCGTGTGGATAGCAGATGCGTAACTGCTTTAGCTGGCTTTACGCTGTATTACACTTGTTTACGTTACGTCACGTGGCAGATCATATTAGAGTATGGGAGTAGTTGATGCCAGCTATTTTACGCTTATTTACACCGCAAACCATAATAGAGCGTAAAAATGGTCAACTTTACAACGAATTACGCTTGTCGATGCTGCGTAGTGTAATAAGTGTAAAGCGACCAATCTGCAAAGAAAAGAAATCAATCTGCAGCTCTTCCTTGTACTCTAACTTTGTCTTCTTTGAAGCTTGTTACGCTGCTCTGCGTAACGGAACGTAAACTCGACCCTGAGAAAAAGAATTAGCCAAATATGCGATAAGTTTTAAACTTTAAACTTCATCAAAACTGCCGAAGTAAGTTGCTTTCTGATATCGGGCTATACTAAATAGAATTACGCTGAGTGACACTATGCTATGTTGCGTAATGTAGCGTAAAGAGAGAAAACAAAGTAAGTTTAAAATCTATGAGAAACTCAGAGACTTGATGCTGCGCGCCTCTTTGCTTTGTTCTGTCTTTTGAATTGTTGTCGCAAACTTCCGCCCGAATCGCGAATCTTTGCCTGAGGCCGATTCACAATTTCTACGGTGTTTCATAGCTTAACATGTGGGGCTTGGTGTATGGGTATACTTTTATATTCACCTTCCCCTTCATCAATGATTTCAAAGGGTAGTTCTGACTAAGAAACATCAGCAGGAATGGCTCCTATGTCTGTGTCTTCTTGTGTTTCTTCAGTGCTAGTTGGGTTGTGAATCAATGTTGGGTTCACGTTTTGATGTATGTCCATGGTTTCTTGTTTAGGCTTAATGAACTCAATTTCTGACCCTTGATCTACCTTAAGGTATGAGGAAATGATCGATGATGTTGTATCCCCATGTATGATGATCTCACCACCCTCGTAAGGTAGATGTATCTCCTGATGGATTGGTGAAGATACGGCTTTAAGTTGAGCT
>MNCI01010006.1:295014-343881 GCA_015680685.1 Gnetum montanum | reverse complement strand
GGTGTAAGAGTTGCATGAATAGGGCCTTTGCCTTGTAGCCTGAGGGATTGGCATGTAGGGCCTTGAGGATTTATGTGTTCAATAACGGTTATAGATTCCGTAGCAATCACAGGGTTTGAAGCAATTGGAAGTGTTACTGGGTTAACTTGGGAAGATTCCATGATAAATGTGAATGGATTGAGATAGACGAATGGAGTTGGATCGTAAGCAGTTGTAGTGTGGGGTGACACAAGCTTAGTGTGATCAACAGGGATGAAGAGACTCAAATGGGCAAGATGGATGAGTTTTGATAGGTAGTGAGGTTTTATTCAATAACAAGAAAGTGGCCCTCCTTCTAGCACCAAAAACTATACTGTCCTAAATCATCGGTGTAAGGCTGGAAGGGAAACAAACATCGAGAGATCGTTGGGCAGCCACAGTTGACCCTGCCTTCGCCTAAGAGCAAGCTGGAAAAGTAAACGAAGGTAGAGTGCCTTGGATGGTCTGCACACAAATCAACCAAGGACTTCCCCGAGCACAAGCTACGGCTAGCGCTGGGGTTATTGTAAACGGAATGCAAACGGTGATACGAAATGTAAATAAAGTGTACTGAATTATGAATGAAGCATAAACAAAGTTATATTTGTAAAGAATAAACAGAAATAAACAATGTAAATGGGAGGAAATAATGAAACTGTATTATATTGTTTTAAAAAAATATGCACCGATCAAAGCGTAGTTGCACAAGTGTGAATGGCAAGTCAAACGCCTTGCCCCGGAAAGACATGACATGATGATGTGACGATGAAATGGGATGAACATGAGAAGAACTTGGAAGCCAACAATCAGATGTGTTGAGCACCCAAGGATTAGAAATTCTGTCCTCCTTCAGAATTGCCAATCTCTCCAATCTTTGCCTCTTCCAATCTTCTTCTTCTTCTTGTCCTTGCCTCTCTTGCTGCTTTTGCTTTGCTTCTCTTACCTCCTCCTTTCCAATTTGTGTGAATTGGTAGGGTATTTATAAGGTTGGGCTAGGGTTTGGCTAGGGTTTGCTTTGACCAGGTTCAATGTATTTTACAATTTGTGGGTCATTCAAGCCCATAAAAAAATACAAATTAGAAATACAAGCCCTCAAGCGATAAAAAAAATTTAAAAAAATTAAAAAGATTAGCTCCAACTTTGGCCTGCTTAGAAAAATTATATTTCTCTTTTTTTTTTGAATATTTGGCCTAATTTTGCATGGGCTTTCATATCCCTTTGCCATTTTATAGATTTCTTGAAAAAGAAAATCAAGAAGGATTAACGCTGCCTCGCTTGTCTAGCATCCAACGTGATTTGCAGTGTGACCTGTAATATGACCTCCAAAACTTGCAATTTTGGGCTGAAATCTAGAATTTCTGAAGGTTGAGACCCATAGTTATCAATAGTGGACCTTGAGGACGACTTACACCCTTAAAATCAAGTCATTTTGGCTCAGTTTTGGGGCTCTAAAAATTGGTGACGCTGATCCTTACGCTATGCAGCGCCTGAAAAAGTAACCCCAACGTCACCAAGTCAAAATAGCATATTTGAGGCCTAAATCTTGATTTTTTGAAGGCTTTGAGCTACTGGGGACCTTGGTGAAGGTCATGGGGGCTCCTTGTGTTCAATTTCGGCCTATTTGAACTCAATTTCAGAGCTCCAAAAGTTGGTGACGCTGATCCTTACGCTGTGCAGCATCTGTGGGCACCAAGGGGACCTTGCCTATTGAATCATGGACCATCGAGGGCTGTTTTGAAGGCCTCCAAGTTTGGTCACGCTGTACTCATGTTGGGCAGCAGCATGACTTAGCTTGATTCTTGTCTAAAAGTGCTAGGCCAAAATTAGTGGTGTTTCAATTCTTACACTCGAATTCTTTGTGTGCCCCCATCAATGACATCCAATTATGTGCATCTTCACAATGTTTTTCAATGAAACCCTCTTTTTATTGTTGTAAATTCTTTAATCCTTTTCAAGCATTTCATCGTGTTTAGACTTTTCAAAATTTAATAATGGACCACTTATCCATTTCATCATATTTTTAGGCTCTCACTAATATTATTAAAGGAATCAATCTACCATAATCACAACCTAGCCAAGTGTAACTATCAATGAGACAAGATACCTAAGAGCTATATGTTACACATTGCACACTAATTCACAATTTTGTTGTGACTGTAGTGGAAAGTATGGACTAGAAGCAGGACTATCTTTACGAAGGAAGAAGCAATAGTAGCATGTGATGAGGATCCTTCATGATCGTTGGATCTTCTCTTTTTCCCTTCAATTGCCAGAGGAGTTGGATGTCAGTTTTGTCCAAGGTATTTAATTCTATTGTCATGAATATCCAATTTTATAAAAGATTATAAATCCATAGACTTGGGCACTTAGAGTCTATCTGTTTTGTCTGAGTTACTTTGCATGTTAGTTAATAATCCCATACCTTGCCAATATTTTGTAAGGAACTTGTTCCTCCTCTTGTTGACTCAAGGATGAGTTTTCATTCAGTCGTGGAGGTATGATGAATCATATTTGGCCTGGCTCCAATTTTGAAGCTGTAATATTGAATACTCAATATTGGGGCCCAAGAAGTGATGTTAGATATTTGATATCATGGAGTGTGTGTCGGCCTATAAATATAGTGCTTGGGCACATGATTTGCAATAAGTTTTTTTCATAGCATAGCAGAGCTCTTATAGTTACTTTTCTCTATAGTTAGAATATTTTGCAAAGTGCCCACTATAAGAGTTATTGAGTGTACGAATCTTTATTTGAGCATTGTTGTACCTGAGCACAGTAGTATATGCGGGAATAAAGATGAGCTTTCTGATCAAACCTTGTAGCACCTTGGCTAGCTTAAATATTTTATTCATGCATTTAATATTTTGTGCAATTTCATTTAATACTGCTAAGTAATTAAGCTAAATTAAGCTAGCTAGATTAAATAGTAGGTAATTATGCAAATAAGTACGATTGCTTCAAGCATGAGCATGACACATGGTAATCCTTGCAACACTTAACATTTGGTAAGCATTATACATGTTTAGGATGTGCACGGATGGTGGGATTAGATACTTATGTTAGGATAGTTAGCTATTAATTAGTAATTAGATTATTTAAAGTGGTTCATAAATTGAGTTTCAACTTGTTGTTAATCATAGGTGAATAAAATTTAAAATAATAAAAATGATGTGACTCAATTACACTTAACCATACAACTAAGCTCCACAAGTGTAGTTGGGAAGACAATGATCATCATGATTAGATTTCACGTCTTGGAACTAGTGTATGTGAGAACTTAAGGTCTATGAAATTCAACTAGATCACATGTGAATGCTTGTGATTTGTATGGTTGGGCGTAGGAGTACCTCACCACTCATCAATTTTTATCATGTTACTAAGGTTGTATTATATCCTTGTAGATCTAACAAAAAATGGGAGTAAGAGTAAAATAAGTGCTACCTAAAAAGGTTGACTTAGTTAAAAAATAAAAAAGCATAGAATAAATTTTTGAGGATCCCATTGGAAAGACATGTTATCCATTCTTGAAGGTAGGTGGCTTCTTGGAAATCTAAAAATAAAAATAAGTGCTATGAATAAAACTCTTCCCTTGGATAGTACACTAAGTAATGATACTCCTTGTAACATTGATAGTCTTACGATTGTAATCCCAAAAGATGAAATGATGTGATGTCACTTGAATGTGGTCTGGACTTGGATTGAATCTTGGATAGAAATGCTAGTTATTACTTTAACCATGAATAAAACACAAGAATTCATTATGCCTATGGTAATACATCTCACCTCTTGATTTCTACAATCCCTTTTAAAACCATTTCATCTCATTGTTTGAATAATCATAACTTATGATTTTGTATAACATAGAGTTATTTTTCCAATTTGGTGGTACTAACATGTGTATTTTGCTAAATAGGTATGCATTACATTCAACTTCTTAAGTGCCTAAGGACACTATGAAGTGTGGTTATACAAGGACATTAAGGATTGGAGCCTACTTTGGGAAGGATCCACTTGTATAATTGTTGTAGCTTATACCTGCTAAGCGATTCCACATCATCTTGAGCCTTCCAATTCCAATAAATAATAATAAATACTTTCCATATCATTTACACTATCCATTTTAATAACACAAAAATGTTGTCTTTTTCATTCATTCCATCAATGCCTCATATACTTTCATAGCCTAAGATTCCTTAATGATAGACTTTCAATGCTTATTTTTCATAATTGAAGCATCATATCCATATTAAGATCCTTTCAACATGATGCATATCTTTCAATTATCCTATGGGAATCAATTTTTTCTAAGAAAAACATTCAAAAATTTTGAATTTTCTATGGTGACATCGTATCTACAATATCGTAAGCACCCATGATATTGTATTTACGATATTGCAAGCACCTATGTTATCACATCTACGATATTGTATTTACGATATTGCACCCATAACAACTATATATATCATAGGGGAGTTAGAAAAATTTTTCAATTTCTAATTTCATAAGAAGGGAGTGTATGCCAATTTTTCTTATTAGCTAAATGAGATTTGGCACTCCAACTTCTAATGCCCATAACTTACTCATTATTACCCTAATTTGTGTGATTTTTGAATCTACATGATCTCAGAGTGGTCACCTTAGTCATGTGGGGTGCTAGCAATAAAAATATGAGTTGATTTTATTCAAAATTATTAACAACGAGAAGGTATTATAGGGGTAAGTCTAAGGAAACATATTAAGAATTTTAAAAGTAAATCACTCATGTTAAGGCTAAAATAACTTTAAGAAGTCTTTTGATTAACCATGCCACTCATTTTAATTACTAAGGGGTTATTATTAAACAATTTTCTAACTTTATAATCATAATGATCTAAGAACTTGATATAACTAAGGGTATGAGTAAGGTATCAAATTGTTGCTCATTTATGAGAATACTTGAGTAATTTCAAACCCTTGATTGATTGTTGATGATTCCAAAAAGAGGAGCATAAGGAGAACTTCTGTGACTGATAAGCAAAAGACCATGAGGCCATGGAAAAGGACAAGCAAGTGAGCAAAATCCGTAGGCAGAACAAGGAGAGCAAAAAGCACAATCCTTCAACATTCATTAACAAACTCTTGCCATAGAGTAATCTACTCAAGCAGAAGTGGATGTTTCACCAGTACTCGTCCAAGGACAAAAAATCAAACTGACACTTGAATGCCTTTAGGCTATTTAGGAAAAATTCATCATGTCAACAGGCATTTTGGAACTCAACTTTGGTTTGTTTATGGGATATTTCCTAGAAGCTGTTAAGTCCCAACTTCAATCATCTCCTTTGTGGCATACTTTGATAAAAAATGGAGAATGGTATATAGGAGAAATACTACAATTTTGGCAAAATTAAGAAGCTAATATGATATTCAAAATTGAAGAAATCTTAGTATCTTAGTTAAGGTAATCATTGAGGTATTGAATGTGCCTAATCAAGGAGCAACGGTGGCATAGATATTGACCAGATTTGACATAAACACTAGGAAGCTGTGGTTGGAGGGAGCATATGGTAAGGAATATAAAGAATACAATGAATTAACTATAGAAGAAAAGATCTATTTTTAAATTTTCACTTATCACCTATTTCCTACCAAGAGATTGAATCGAATCTCTACATATGTGACTAGAGGGAGTGCAATATTAATGGAAAAATTCAATGCAAACATCACTCACCTCTACTTCAAAAAAATTGAAAGGCAGTTCGAGGAGAAAAATGCAGGGAAGTTAACACTTCCATTCCCTTGCCTTATCCAAAAGTTATGTAAATGATCTGGCCACCACTACAAGTTCCACGACTGTTGCCATAAGATTACAGACCTTTAATGAGTCATTTGTAGAAAATTGCAAAAACTATCAATGAGGGAAGTAGAGAGGAGGCTAATTTATTCAAAATTATTGATGATGTAATTAGACCAACCATTTCAACTAATCCTGCTAAGGGACAAATATCGTTGTAGTCAAGAGGAGAGGCCTAGTGGTCACAATAGATTTCTAGGAATGTCGCATCGTTCCAAGTGGTGCTTGAATTTGGAGATGAAGCCATAGTTGTGGTCATGCAACACCATGATGCATTAGGAGTCATAGAAGTGCTCACAAATTACATCAAAGAATTATTTAATGTACTTTTTGTGCCCCCAACTGATATTTCTGGATCCAAAGTTGCTCAAATGTTAGTTGGTACCTCTATGACTCCTATAGAACATGAAGATGTGTTAGATAGAATATTGTAGATAGGATAGGTTATGAAAAATCTCTTTGATATTCCCAGTGATTTCACTACAACATAGACTAAATTAATTACCACTAATGAAAAATTAATCTTGGTTGAAACTAGGATAGAGCATGTTGAAAATGAGCTTTGCCAATTATAAGAAGAGCTTGTAGCCTTAAGAGTAGAAATGAGAGATCCAACTTAGTTCATAGCACTAGATTAGATAGCATAATTTAGAACTTAGTAGATCAATTTCCTCCTTAAAAATAATAAAGACATAGCAAATGAGAAAGAAAAGGTAGTATGGAATGCTTTAGTAGCTGAAGCCCAATCATATGCCCATGCCAAAGCACTTGCTACCTTATAGGAAGAAAATAAACAATGTGTTGTAGATAACATGAGGTTGACCACAATAGAAGAGTAGAAAAAAATTCTAGAATAAAGTATTCATTAGTTGAGAGGAACTGATGAGGGTCAACCAAGATATGAGCCACTTTGTAAGAGAAAATAGAACCCTCTCTATGGAGGAGGTACATGCTAGTAGCTAGAAGTTAGCTTTTAAAATTAGTGCATGGTAGAATGACGCTAACAATCATGAAAGGCTTAAAGAATAGTTTTGAGACCAAGTGGGCATGTACAAGTAGATAAATGAAAAAGAGATCTAGATGGTAAAGGTCAAAATCAGTTCTATTGTAGCAAAAAATCCTGATTGGCAAACCATCTTGGATAGCATGGCCCAAACCTATCAAGTAGAAGTGAAAAATAAAGATTTATAGATAGAAGTCTTGAAAAAATACATGACATGAGTAAACCTTCATTATGCTAATTTGGCCATGTTAACAACAAGTAGGCCTAGAAATGAGTTAGAATAGCAAGTAGCATCCACCTATGCCTTATATGAGAAGGAGTTTGTAGATAGAAAAGATGCTCTACAGAAACTTTAAGCAGCAAACTTAGAGCTAGAAGTAGTTAAGGATCGCTACTAGGGGCAAAAAGATGTAGCAGCTAATCTAGCTAGAAGATTAACAGACTACCATGAACTTAGAGAATAGGCTAGAGCTTTTAAAGAAGAGAGATGACAATTTTTAGTGTGGCATGTTAAAGCCAATTAGATGTTTCCGCAACTACCATGTTCATGAAATGTATTGAATTCATCAAACATTGGTTCATCAGCATGAGTGGTCTACAATCCAAGAATGGAAGAAGAGAAATTGTAGGTGCTTCTAAATACATATCAATTTACGAACCTTAATGACATGGAGAAGAAACCAATGGAAGAGCCACCTCCACCTAGAATAACATAAGGCTACACTTAGCCTTGCTAGATTTTGTTTTTCATTTTTCATCAAAATTATCATGTCATGTGTTCATTTTTTGTAAAATCCACTACGACACTAGTAAGTCATGTATATAGAAGTTAGTGTCAAGTACATCTACCTTCCAAATTTGTAAGGAACTCTATATTCATTTTGTTTTAACTTAAGGATGAGTTTTAGTTAGTCATGGGGGTATGATAAATCCAATTTTTTCATGACAACGATATCATATCTCAGCATATGTTATTGTATAAACAATATTGCATGGTGCTTGCCAGCCTATATAAATAACACTTAGGCACATGAATCCATAGTATATTTGATAACATAGTAACAGAACTCTTTTAATTTGTTTTCTTAAATTCAATACTTAGTAGTGTGATGTTTTTTAATTGAATGGAATCTTTATTTGAGTGTGATATACTTGGATGCATTGCATGCATGATAATAAAAATTGAGATTTCTCTACATCATTGTAGCAACACTTAGTTTTATTTTCATTTTCAATTAGTTTACTATTTTCATAGTTAATGTTTACGATTACTTGCAATTTACTTTTAAGGCCATTAAGCAGAATGAGTACGACTAATCTCAAGCATGTAAGTGTAACTACTTGGTAACTTAGTAGTACTATCACTTGGTATGCCCAGTAGTGTGGTAATTGGTAATTCTAGTAGTAGTTGCACGAAGTCCAAGGTTTGACCAGAAGATCAGGACTAGTTGCTCATCGCATAGGCTAGTTTAGATTTGTTTTATTGTCATTTAGATTTAGAAACCTTTACTTTCACTTCATGTTTATTAGGAGCTTAATGTCCAATTCAACATCAATATCATATACCTCACCCTGAGTTAAATCATACGCATTGATTTGACTACTCATGTGGGAAGACAATGATTGTGAATGCTCATCAATTACTAGTATAATCACATTGTCTTATCTATAGAGTTTGATTGAGATTGCATGTGAACACTCTTATCTTGTATGGTTGGATGTTAGATACTCCACTGCTCATCAATTGGGTTACCAAACGATCACACTTTACACTCAAAATTAGTCATATCCATTCTACTTAACAATAGTAAAAGTAAAGTTCATGGGAAACTAAATTAGTAATTAGGAAAATAGTAATTAGTAGACTAGGTGAAAATAATAAACATTATTCTAGGTAAATAGTAAAGACTAAGTGGATGCTACAATGGTGAAAAGTAATCTTGATGTTTATTATCGTTTAGACTCATGTCCATGTACAAGATGCTCAAATAAAGACTCTTTACAATCTCTTCATTGCACATTGCGGGCATACACTGCTAAGTGCTAAGTACTAAAATCAAGAATACAAATTGATAGCATTTCACTAAGGTGGAATGAAATTGTTGTTCAAACCATGCACCTAAGTGTCATATTTATAGGCTTTCACATGTCCACAATATCGGATATTTGACATCGTAGCTTGTGTCCCAATATCAGGGATCTGATATCGTGGCTTCAATATCAAATGTCCAATATTGTAGCCAATCAAAATATGATTTATCAATTTCCAAACTATACAAATCATCATTCTTGTAGTTTATCTTAAATAGGAGTCATTCCAAATCTTTATCTAATATCAATATTATGTAGTTTATCTCTTTTAATAATATTTAACATTCATTGAAGCATTCACATTTCTACCACACTAATTGGTCTCTACTTTTGGGTATGTTAATAGTGGAGTAGTGTTGCATTAGGACACTCTTATTTAGTCGATCATATCCATAGTTGCCAAAAAGGAGAAACAAAGTAACATGGTGAAAAATAGCTAAAGAAAAGGTTGTAGACCAAAAGTGACTTTAAGAATCTTAGTAATTATTTAGAGGAGTTTGAATAACTTTATGATAAAAATAGAATAAAAGTGACATTGGAAAAAATAGGTTTATGATGGTAAATTTTCTTTAACCAAAGTGATATAGTCAAATTAAAACTTTATAACTTAGTACAATGTATTGGAATTGATCCTATAACTTGGAGTTTTCATGTTAAGGGTTTTACGACTAAGAAATTTATTTAACTATATGTACCTAGGTATTCTTATGAAATATAGTCAACATAATAATTTTGTATAATTATAATAAAACATTCAACATGCTCAAATTGTGACTTGTAGACCACAAACTATGTACTCTAACAAATTAAGCAATACCTCAATAATAGAAGTGTCTTAACTTTGACTCAAACTAACTACTTGCATTGTAATACTTTTAGGTGTGGGTAGACCATACTTTGATGTATTAGAGTGATAGTAAGGTACTTGTATCTCAAGTTGTAAGACCTAGGTTTGAGTTGAGGCATAGCCATTCAAAAGAGATTTGGCTTTCACTCGCCACTAACCTTTCTAAGACCTTGCCTTGGCAAGATAAAAATTGAGCCTCTAAGTGATGATCCTTTATTATGCAATATATAATGTGTTCAAATTATCATTAAATCCTTTAAATTTATATATAGATGGAATATATGGATGATAATAGAATGCTAATGAGGGTAGACTCAATGGTTAGCTCATTGTTTGATAAGGATTTACAATAAAAAATTGTTAATTCTACTCACAAGTTTAAGGCATATTTATATTTTTTGGTATAATTCTTGTAAAGTATTCTGTTGACTTTACATTGTGGGTTATACCTATATGCAAATTGTTTAGCGGTAGTGTTGGAACCCAAAATAAGTGAAACATAGGTACACCTAAAGATTTTATTGAAGTTTATAACTTAGTATACCTAGTAGAATCAAACCTGGGGTTACCAGGCTAATAATCATACCGTTAGACTACCTCATTATTACATGCAAATTTTTTTGAGTTATAACATTTTCCTATCATGATAGTAATAAAATACCTTGGTTGTGCCTATAGAAAAATTGTTTGGGTTATAACATTTCCGATTAATGATAATAGAATACCCTCAAATAGATGAAGTTCTCGCTTACCTTGTATTACTATTGTTGCACTATGGTGATTATTGGTATTAATCTTTGAAATCCCTAATTGATTTGTAGCCCTTTTTCAAATTAACGTTATAAGAATATTTTTTTGGATGTATGATCAAGTTATTTAGCTTCCAATACCCCCATCATAATAAATACCCTCAAATGGATCTAGTTTTAGATTACCTTAGAAAAACGATAATAAGATGCTACACTGTGATGATTGTTGGTATCAGCTTTTTTAAAATCCTAAGAAATTTCTATTTCCTTTCCAAATTGATGTTATACAAATAATTTCTAATTTTTACCATGGTATTTGAAGGTTGAAATGGGTGATGTTGCTGAGGCATTGCTGTCATTGACCTTGCTTCACTACACTTTTTCCAATCGAGAATATGTGCAAGCTCCTCTAGGGACTTCATGGGATTGTGAACATACTAATTACATTATACAATAATTTTTTTGGAATTAATTTCCTAGAAACAAGATATTGCTGACAATGTTTTTTTTTTTAGTAACAAGGCTGATGAAGTATATCGCCTTACAAAAATTGTTCAAAGTTGTACAACCTGTTAACATCAAGGAAAATAGTAATGTAATAACTTCTAGATATTTAAAAATCCATATGTCTATGTTATTTTTATATATCTTTTATTTATTTATTTTTAATTTCACAGAGAGACAATACACCTTTCAGAGATAATTTGTATCAAGTTTTAGAGCTTGAGAAGGGAAAATGCAATCCATAGCTTGGTGGATGTGGGAGATTAATTACAAAGAGTCATTGACTAAAGAAGCCACCCCAAGTATTAATTATTAGTATGTATATACATGAAAGTTTTTAATCATATTATAGCTTTAGAATAAATTTGAAATTAAAACTAAATTATTTTAAGGTTACCAAAGAATGATTTAGCTAAGAAACATACTATTTCTTAGTTCTTGGTTGAAACTCTTTTGTGTAGACTCGATATCAAACATTAGCAATATGGCACAAGGCTGTTGATGCCAACATCACCCATGCTAGGCACAAGGCCATGACTTATTAGTTAAATTACTAGGGTTTGTCATTTTAATGCAAAGAAAATACATATTAGTTTGAGGCATTCCCCTAAAACAATTTAGGAACATTGTCAAATCATAAAATAATTAAAACATAGGAACATTGTCAAAATTATCATGGTGCTATGGTTTGATGCCTTCCATGAGTAAAAGTACCCCTCATTCTCTTCTTCATTGTAGAGTGTAGACATAATGGGTTGTTGGTTCCTTTGAACGTGGGTACTAGGCTTAAAATTGTTAGAGAATTAGCCTATGGATTGACTTATCTCCATCATGACTTTAGTCCACAACTAGTTCCCCCTTCAGGTATCAGAGGTTCTCTAGTCTACATTGCTTTAGGTGACCTCACAATTGCCCTTGTAGCTCATTTGCTTATTATCAATATTATGGTTAAGCTCTTTTATAAGTTATAACTACTTCAACCAAAGTATAGAAATCTAGTTACTCAAAAAATTAAGTGGGTGCGCTAATAATTTAAGTTAAAAAAATTGAGTCTCAAAAATCAAAATTAAGAGATTTATGGGCTTTAAATAAACTTTACCATATAACCTTATTTTAAAAAAGTATATGCTAAAAAAATTTAAATATCTATGAGCATAAAATAAGTGAATAAGAATTAAACTCATAATGGTTGTGAAGGTGGGCAATGTGGGCAAGTGAGTGGTGTAACTGATGTCACAAAGGTGGGGATGTAGAGATGTGGAGAATATGACACCAGAAGTGGTGGATGGGACATGGGGTGGTGGTAATAGGCAAGAAGTGGTAGATGTGGACATTTAAGCATGTTAGCAAGAGTAGATATAAAACCATGGTGAACATTGGAGTAGGGGAATCATTGGAGGTCTCCCTCTTAGCAACAAGGGTAGGCATATCAATTGCAGAAAGGAAGCAATAGGAGTTGAATCTTAGTCTCTTTTGCTAGTAGTGGCATGACAGGAGTTGTGGTTAGCAGTTAGTGTGCATGTGGCGGTAGTGGTGTGTGTGCATCATCGGTAGTAGTAGTGGGGCACGAGGGATCTTTGGGCCTCTCTCTCTCTCCTAGTAAGCATGCAGCAATGAGTAGCTAGTGCTAGTAGGCAAAAATTACAATGAGCAAGTAGCATGCAATTGAGACACGTGAATAGCAGGTAGTCATTAATAGCATGATGTTAGGATCGATGACATGCACAAATGGTGGTAGATAACACATGCAGTAGGAGACATTGTAGATGATGGTAGTATTTGTGAAAGCAGTAGGCAGTGCAGCCAGTAGCCAACAAAGGTGGAGAATCCAAGGTATATCTTGGGCCCTCTCTCTCTCTAGCATCGGTAGCATAGGAGAGGGTGAGGAAACATGTTCTTGTAGCAGTAAGGGTTTTCAACTAATAGCAGCAGGCAACAAGAGCGACATGTGCATGGTCAAAAATGATGGTTGATGGCACTGTGGTGTGCAACAGCAATTAGTAGAAGTTACCAGCATGTAGTGGGAGCTGTAGCCAATAGTCAGTAGGCACGTGGCAGCACAATGTAGATGTGGGAGATAGCAATGTGCATTTGCAATCGGAGGTGGCTCGCATCAGTAGCCGGTAGTAGTAGATGGTGCAGATGGGCTCATCCTATTAGGGGTTGAGATCATGTTTGTATTTTGGTAGTTCTTGTATTGCTATTTGGGGCACTCCTCATTGTCCTTGTCCTCCTCCTGCACATATGTGGTGCTGCTATTGGGTGACTGAACATTGGGTAGCAACTAGCAACAACGACTGGCAGCAGTAGGAGATCAGAAAGAATTTTAAATTTAGTAGTCATTTTACTATTTCTCATTAAGTTTTGAAATTTAAGATTGTTATTTGATTTAAATTCTCCTAATTTTCCAGTTTAATTTACTTTTTTTGGAATGTCACATAGCCCTCTCCAGCTGAGACTATTCTTAGGTTTTCATACCCATACGGGAAGTGCCCTAGGCAATAGTTTCTGTAAATGAGTTTTGGGTGTTGTGTGTCCAAAATTTATGCATCAACACCTTTTTGGTGCTAAAAGGACTTGTTTTGTTTTCTATTTCTAATCATATTTTTGTTACTATTTCAAAATTGTTGTTTCCCTAAATTTTATTTTCCTTTTCTTGTGCTTCCTATTGAAAACCCCTATCTCCAAACCCTTTATTTTTTGCCTTTTCTTTTTTGAAAAATTGATGTTTCATGTTTTCTAGAAATTGTCATTTTCATTACAGGAATCCTAAAAGTTCTTTTCCCAATTCTGATTTTGGTGGTCCTTACCTTAATCCTGACTTTGGTAAGGTGGTTTTCATTAATTATTTAGCTTTAAATTTACTTTTCTGAAATTTTGCATCTCACTATTTTTCCTTTAAATTTTATATATACATTTATTTTTTTTAAAAAAGTCTTATATATAGCTGATTTTAGTTCTTTATAAAAAATTATATTATTTTAACATAGTTTATTATTTCAATATTATTATTATCAATTATGTCAAAAAAGGAAAAAAATTATTTTAATATATTAATAATAATATTATTAGTTATTTGTCAAAAAATATTAATATTAGTAATTTGTAGAAAAAATATTATTTCAATATATTATTACGTAATTTTATAGTTTTATTTTAGGAACTATATTTTATAATTTTCATTTTATAAGCAAACCCTTCTAACAAGAAGCATTTACCTCTACCCCTAATTGACCAACTACACATCATTTCACTTTAAGAAAATAACGAGCCTCACATTTTTCAAGCTCTATCCCTAGAAAAACTTGAACTAGGATGGTAGCCAATTAACCCCCAGCTCCCTTGGTGAGCAACCCCTTTAACTTCACCAACTATCACGATATTCCAAAATCACTCCAAAACATAAATTTGTTCTTCGATCCCACAACCCCTACTAGTGATGCCTGCCAACATATACAATGTTTCTAAACCTTCCTAGGCATCCATAACATTATGCAAAATGACATAGCATGTGGGGTATTTGTGACAACTTTTAGAAGTAAAGCCACCCAATGGTTTTTGATGCTCCCAAATGCCTTTATCGACTCATGGTAGAAGTTTAAAAATAAGTTCCTACTTCAGTTCAATAGGTTCACTAGCCCTATCATAGCATCAAGCAATTTCACAAGCTTAAGGAAAATAGCTAGGAAAAATGTCTATGACTACAATTTAAGATTCCTTCATTAACCTGCTTATGTGCCAAGTGAGATGTGTCCACAACTTGGTGGCATCTTCAATTTTTTACCTGTTCACCATTGACCCATTCTTCACCTATGCCATTAAGTTTGATCCCAACATGACAGAAATACAAGGAGTGATGGCTAAAGCTATTGAGTTAGAACAAATTACCCTCATGAATAGCATTCAAACCCAATGCAATCTAGTCCTCTACCTTTACTAACTAACCCAATGACCAATACTATGTTTCAAACTCCTCCTCCTCCCCACCCACCAGGCCCCCCACCCTTCAAGTAACTCAACCTTCAAACCATTATTTTCAAAGTTCAATGTCTTCTTTATTTTTACCATCTAATATTGGTTTGAATGATGACCAATCAAAAGCTATAATCCAATCCATTATAAACCCAAATGGGATATCCAATCCTTTTGGATTTACAACTCAAACTCAAAATCAAATGACCTAGATATTAACTTCACTTCACAAGCTATATAATGAAGTAGTTGAAATGAATTGAAACAAAAACAAGGTTTCTATACAATCTAAACAACCAAGTACATTAATCAATGATAATTGTTTTCATTTTCATAACACTAGGCAACATTATGAGAAAACTTGTCCTCAATTTTTAGCATTATATGGTGACAATGTCCAAAATCAAAAAAGTGGAAAAGACCCTATTATGGTCCTTAACATACCTCATGAAATAGAAAATGAAGAGGTTCCCTCATTGGAAAAAGTTATGGTAAGTGATCCTAACCCACATAACACTTGCTACCATAGACTTAGTGACATTATGAACACCACAAAACAACAAGCTAGGAATGATTCTTATACTCCAAATAGAAGAGCTTATAATCAAAATAACACAAATTATCAAATTGGACCATCCCAAGAAAATGCCTCACAATGACCAAACCCCCCTTCTACACCTAGAAGAACACCACCTCACTAAGAAGCCAAAGATGAACATAAGACTTATGATCTAGTTGAGGATTTGAAAAGGGTTAAAGCCAACATTTCAATGTATGACTTTCTATAGTTTAATGAAATGAAAGATGTGATTCAAAGGATAGTTCATACACCTGAAACCAATAAAGAAAAGTCTTCAATAATCAAAAGGCAAGTTCATTTTGTAGAAAATCCTAATGCGTTATCAATACAAAATGCAAGCAATTCCATGTTAAATAAGAAAGAGCAACGTCGTTTCCTAACAACTTTGATTATTTTGGGAAAGAATGTTCATAATTATTTAATGGATTCTAGAGCAACTGTTAGTGTCATGCCACTTGAGATATGTAAAACCTTAGGAGCACCGATGTTACCACAAGCAAGAAGTTTGATATAGCTTGATGGATCTAATGTGTTTGTAGTAGAGTCATAAAAGGAGTGAAAGTACAACTTAAACAATACCCTACTTTTACATGCTATACAAATATTTTAGTAGTCGATATGTCATCCACTTATGGTGTGCTTTTATCTATGACTTTTGGAGTCAAGGTTGGGGGATTTTTTAGGTTAGATTTCTTATAGTTATTAATTCCTATTAAAGGAAAGTTTGAATACATGGCCATACCAAGAGAGCCTTTCTATAAACAAGTGGTAAAAACTTTTGATCAACAAAAGTAATCTTTGGAAAATCAAGATACTAGTATTTATATTGGAGTTATTGAAGTTGGGCTTGGTGAACATGTTATATATGACCATGAGAGTGAAATTTTAGAAATAAATCCTTTTGCTTCTAGTGAATGTGAAGAAATCTATGAAGATACCTTACCTTATCATCAACACGATAAAAAAACATTTCTTTTGGGTGGCCTACCAACTTTAGAGGAGGACAAAGATATAAATGAGATCCCAACCATTAAAACATTAGAAGGTGTGCCAAATTTTGATGATATATCCATTAAAGATATTCTTAGAAAAGTTGTATTCGATGACTTACAAAAGCTTAGACCTGTTAGACCTAAGATTGAAACTTGGATGAAAGAAGAACTTGATAAACTTTTAGAATCTAAAATTATTCATATTATGAAACATTCAAGTTGGACATAAAATTTAGTGCTTGATAGAAAATGAATAAGCAAATTATGATTATGTCTTGATTTTTGTAATCTTAATCATTGACAAATTGTTAAAAGATGATTTGACAAAAAACATGCAGGTAAAGTCTTTAAAATAGGAGATTTAGTCCTAAAAAGAGATAGAGCATCTAGTCAAACAGATCTTCAAACTAAGTTTTCTCTTATGTGGTTGGGTCCATTCCAAGTTATAGATGTCATTGGCCCCAGTATTTTCAAAATTTCTGACTGGAAAAGAAATAAGTTACATAGGAATTTTAATGCATTTCATCAAAAGCATTTCTACCCAAGTACCCCACGTGGACACTTGGTAGATCCTTAGTTGCATGTTTTCTTCCCCTTCACCATGCATTTCATTTGTATATCATTGCATGTGCATTTGCATATTTTCTTTACATTTTAATCATTTCTTTCTTAGCATATTGTTTTTGGTTTGATTTATGCTTTTCATATGATTTTAGTAATCATTATGATCGTTTGAGTTACTAGGCATTCGATCATCATAACACCATTCAAAAATAATGCTTTATATGATATATCCTAGTATTATAACCTCCTTTATATAATATATTTCAATAATGCTATGATTCTTCTGAGTCTATTTCAAGGTTTTAGTTTTATTTATTATGTTGGATTATGGAGGATGAAATTTATGCTAACTTATCATGTTATCATCATGATCATGTGAATGTAGGATATGTGACATTGGAGAATGGCTAGCCATAATCACTAGGTGACCTTGGAAAATGTCATCTTCCCTCTCATAAGCCCTAGCCCTCAAGTGTGATGATGATCCATGGCTACCCTGTGATCAATAGGGTGAAGTGTGTTTATCTCCACTTGAAAATCCTTAGCCACCCAAGAGACCTATTATGATGCCATCTAGATAGTAATTAAAAGGCACATACATGATGGTTGAATTGCACCATGGAAAAATTTCTGAAAGGACCATGTTCTTTAGCAATGTAGCTAATTTGCCAAGCTCATCTTGGAATTCCTACCTTAAGAATGAAATACATCATGAGAAAATTTTCCTAAAAAGAAAAAAATGATAAACAAAAAAGAATGAGGACCATGTTTGTTGGTAGTGTAATAAGTTCTTGAGTGTGATGGGGTCCAGTAGCAATCCTCATCCTAGCGTCCATTCCCTTTTTAAACCTATTTTTACAAAATTCAAAAAAAAAGAGAAAAAAAAAATAATCTATTTTCACCCATACCCTTTCTAAATGCCAAAAAAGAAAAAATTTCCAAGGAAAAATCTAAAACTTATGGCTAGCTATGATCTAAGATAAGCTTGTTCTCTTCACCAAGTTTGGCATAAGTCTTGTGCTCAAAGTAGTCCACATACTTTTAATTCACCCTGTGAGGGGTTTGGGAATGAAATCTTAATTATATATGTATGTATGTATGTAGTTAAAGTTATGATTTATAAAGAGTATACATTAAATAAGATGGTGTGGTAAGGGTGGCCCACGTTTAGTTCTTTTTTGATTATATAGTTATTTTAATCATGTTTAGATTAGTATAGTTTGCTCTCAAATTTCAATTTGTTTATGTTTTATGATCATTTTGATCCTCTATCTTTTGCATCTCCTTTTCAAATTTCTATGGTTTTGTTGTTCCTTGAACTTGCATGTAATCTCTAGTTTGGGAGCTAAGTGTTGATGCCAACATCACCCATGCTAGGAATGGGGCCATGACCTATTAGTCAAATCATTAGGGTTTGTCATTTTCATGCAAATAAAATCCATATTAGTCTTAGGTATTCCCCTAAAACAATTTAGGAACATTGTCAAATCCTAAAATAATTAAAACATAGGAACATTGTCAAAATTCGGTGCTATGGGTTGATGCCTTCCATGAGTAACAATACCCTTCGTTCTCTTTTTCATTGCAAAGTACAAACATAAGGGGTTACTAGTTCCTTTGAACTTGGGTACCAGGCTTAAAAGTTTTAGAGGATTAGACTATGGACCGACTTATCTCCATCATGACTTCAGTCCACAACTAGTTCCCCCTTTAGGTATCAAAGGTTCTCTAGTCTACGTTGCTCCAGGTGACATCACAATTTCCCTTGTAACTCATTTGCCTATTATCAATACTATGGTTAAGCTCTCTTATAAGTGATAACTACTTCAACCAAAGTAGAGAAATTTAGTTACTCAAAAAAATTAAGTTGGTGGGTTAAAAAATTTAAGTATTTTTTTAAAAGTTAAGCCTCAAAATTAAAATTTAGAGATTTAGTAGCTTTAAATAAAATTTGCTGTATAACCTTATTTTAAAAAGTATCTGCTAAAAAAATTTAAATATCTATAAGAATAAAATAAGCGAATAAGAATTAAACTTGTAACAGTTGCAAACATGGGAAACATACGTAGGTGAGTGACATAACTAATGTTGTGAAGGTGGGGACGTGTGGATGTGGAGAATGTGACACTAGAAGTGGTGGACGGGATGTGGGATGATGATAACCGATGAAAAGTGGTAGACGTGGGCATTTATGCCTATTAGCGGGAGTGGATATAAAACCAAGGGGAAAAATAGTGTAGGGGAATCATTTGATATCTTCCTCTCAGTAGTAGGGGTAGGTGCATCAACTATGGCAAGAAAGCAATAAGAGTTGAATCTCAGTCTCTTTTACTAGCAATGGCATAATGGGAGTTACAATTAGCAGTTGGCATGCACGTGGCGGTAGCAGTGCATGTGTGTTACTAGTAGTAGCAGCCAGGCACAAGGGATCTCTAGTTTTCTCTCTCTTAATAGGCATGCAACAACAAGTAGCCAGTGCTAGTAGGTGGCAACTACGACAAGCAAGTTGTGTGCACACAATGGACGCTCACCAGTAATGCAACGTTAGGATCGACAACATGCACGAATGGTAGTAGACGATGCATATAGATGGTAGTAGATGGTGCATGCGACAAGAGACATTGTAGATGGTGACAGTATCCATGATAGTGATGAGCAATGTAGCCAGAAGCTAGTAAAGGAGGGGAATCCGAGTGAGATCTCAAGCCCTCTCTCTCTCTAGCACTAACAATGTAGGACGAGGATAGGGTAGCATGTTCCTGTAGTGACTGGGATTTTTAGCTAATGGAAGTAGGTAGTAGGAGTGACACGTGCATGGTGAAACACCATCAAATTTGGGATCATGGGTCTCAACTACAAATTTGTCTAAGTGTCAAAACTTGGCAAATTTTTTCTAAGTGTTGAGACTATGCTCCCCATTGTTGGGACTATGCTCCAAAGCGTAGTCAACATAGTTGACACAAACAGTCTAGATTTGCAAAATTTTTCTAAGTGTTGATAGTAGTTACAAAATTTTCTAAGGGTTGGACTATGCTCTCCTTGTCAAGACTATGCTCCAGAGCATAGTTAGTGTAGTCAGCACACTAGTGGTCAGTTTTGCAAATTTTCCTACTTGTCAAGCTATGAGCTGTTGAGCTTGCTTGGCATGGAAAAACCAATTTGGTAAAATTTCTACCAGAAGTTGTTAAGCATGCTTGGAATGGAAGAACCAATATGAAAAATTTCTAATTGTTGGACTATGATTCCCACTATTGGGACTATGCTCTAGAGTGTAGTT
Organism: Gnetum montanum; assembly: GCA_015680685.1. Classification (NCBI taxonomy): domain Eukaryota; kingdom Viridiplantae; phylum Streptophyta; class Gnetopsida; order Gnetales; family Gnetaceae; genus Gnetum; species Gnetum montanum. Next base: position 323,454 of record MNCI01010006.1, on the reverse strand, counting down.
AGCGTAGTCTACATGAGGACATTAGTTTTGCAAAAACTTTTTCTAACTATTGGACTACGCTATAGAGTGTAGTCATGTAAAACTAGCTTTAGAAGCCCTCAAAACTCAGCATTGGTCTTCATCTTAACTTCAACATTTCTTTAGCAAGCAAGATCAGCAATTTACATTTCTTTTACACCCCCCATTTGCCCTAAAAATTGTACCTACGCTTCACACCACTAAAGAGAGTGGACAACATAGTCCTAGAGTGTAGTCTCCAAAATTGCATAGTTTTGCATTTTTCTAGGTACATGATGGTCTATTGGATACTTGCACATGTAGTCTTGGTACCATAGTCATAGTTTGGCATTCTCATAGGGTCCATTGGAGCACACCAACAGAACACCATTTGCTTCAGTGGAAGTGTAGTTGGGGTTAGTGTAGTTCCAACTACCCCCTCTACCACGTGGCACTCGATCCACAATTCTCACTAACCTTAGCCATATAAATGCCCTAACATTTCATGTCTTAGGGGTTGGCATTTGAAGCATTCGACTAGCAAATTTTCCTTTAGAACACTTTAGCATTTGAGCACATTTGACACTTTGGTAGAAACTGTTACACATCATCACAACACTGTTGCACACCATAGACCACCACAGCCGTAGGACATGGTGGATGTTAGTCTTTGTAGCCTAGACACCTTGAGACTGTGACTACGCTTGCCTACTATGCTTATTTGTGCACCACGTACTTCCTCACCTTTCTTTGCAGTTAACTATGCTCCCCCCTATTTGGGGTGGTGCCAATTCCTCTTTTGCTAATTCCCTGTGCAACTTTAGCATTTTTACTCATATTCTAACATTCTACTAGCATTTTTGCTATTTTTTTGCATATATTCATGCATTTGTAGCCTCATTTTACATTGAAAACCATAACTATGCTTACCCTAGTTGACACCATGGATGTTGCAAACATTGTGCAAGCCCTTTGCATCCGTTTTGGCATAACATCTTATAGGTCCCCGTTTAATCGACAAGACTATTTTGGGCACCCTACCTCCATTTCTAGCAGGCCATCATGTAGACATAGGGGCAAAGATGTACAACCATGGACCTCCCAATGTACCATTCTAGCTTTTGATGTTTTTGGTTGCTACAAATTTTTGGCACTAGAAGGAGGGCCTTTGCCATTTCCTTCTTTGACCTCCCTTGGTTGTTGCCTTGTGTGCTCTTTGCACCCCATGTAGATTAGTCCTCGTCATTGGTTCCCTTGGAACCCTGCTTGATAACACCAGAGTGTATACCAAACACTTAGCCAAATTTTGGGCACTCAAGAGAGCATAGTTTGCTCCTAGCGTAGGGAGTGTAGTCGACTCTAAGTGTAGTCCCAGACTTAGCCATTTTTCTGATAGTTCAAAATTAGTCATTTTTTTTTGCATTTTTCTACACAGCCATTTTTTCAACAATTTTATACCTAGCTATTTTTGTCTGTATTTTTGTACTTAACCATTTTTTTTCAGTTTCTTCTCTTCCTTTTGCATCCAACAACTCTTGCATCTTCCCTATGCATCATGAATTCCAAGCAACCTTTGACCTTCACTTCAAGTGTGATTGTTGTTTGGCCTATTCAGTAGGAGATCCAGATTGACCAACTTGTCAGTCCTATTGTGGCAGAATAGAGGTAGTCTTTTAGGTTGCGCAACCTACCTCTTGAGTACATGGTGCTCAATGACAAGCAATATGACTTCATTTGTAGGAAGCTCTAGGTGGGTTTGTACATAGATTGCTAAGAAATGGATATCAAACATAGTTTTGAGCTTATACATCGAAATGGAAGGGAATGGTTCCCTTTCACTATGGACTTTATTCCGCTCACGGAGCCCTACCAATGGACGTTGAATAACCTCATTTGAAACATTGGTCGTGAGGCAGGGATGGACTATGAGGACCCCCTACAAGAGGAGCAGGATGATTTTGAAGCTTGATATGAGCATGATGACTTCTTTTATGTATTGTTCTACTACATAACCCTTGCTTCATCCCTCCATAATCACACCAATCTATCTTCTCAGAGATAGTCATTAGTTAGGTGTCATCACCCAGGTCCATGCCCATGGTGATAACCCACCAAATATAGCAGACGTGCAAGAATGTTGCACTTCCTTATAGCTTTCCTTTTAGCTTACCCTTTGTAATACCTTTGTAACTCATTTAGCCTATCTAGCCTTTCGTACAAACAACCATTGCACCTATGCAACCTTATGTGCACATTGTGCACATCTCTCAGCCGCATGCAACTCAAGCATCGTTTGCCTTACTTATTTTGTTGGCATTCTTCATAATAGCCCAACCCATAAACATGTGGTGGAGGCTAGGCACTGTGTCTGTCACATAGCCCATGAAATAAGCATTGTGTGTAGTCACACAACCTAGAGTTAGGTCATGGACCACTCAAATAGGATAGTAGGAAACACAGCCGACATCACCCATCATAATCGTCCTAGGTCTAGATCAAGCATTCCAACTTATTTAGAATTTTTTTGAAGAGGTCAAGTGGCTCAAGGCTACCTCCTTTGAAATTTTCCATGTGATGGACTTTTACTAGGACAATCTAATCAGTCTTGTAGTTCCACCAATGGCACTGCCTACCAGGGTCCCACTACCCCAATTCACTAAATACAATGGTGAAGGGGACCCTAATGCTTATTTGGTGATCTTTTGGTCTGAATGCCTCTTGCTATAAGCATGGCCACATGTGATTATTTATGTGTTCACCATGTCCTTGATAGGCAATTGACTAGATTGGTACCATGCACTCCCTAGGGCCTCCATTTCCTCTTTGGAGGAGTTGCTCATCCAATTTGTCACATGCTTTAAGTACAACTTGAAGCCTGAGGTAACCTTAGATCAGTTGATGTAAGTTAAGTAGGGTCACTTAGAGCCCATGCAAAAATTCATTCAGCGATAGAGTGCATCACTTAACAAGATCCGTGAGCCTATCATGGAGACACACCTGCTAGCCATTTTCAAAGGGGTAGTAAATAACTTCATTAAGTTGAAGTTGTATTACCTTGCCTTGCAATCCTTGAGCCAAGTGTTTGCTCAAACCAAAAGCATTCAAGATGTGATAGAGGCCAAAAAGGACTTCACCTATGTGGCCTACAAAAATTTGCATGCAAAGAAAGAAAAGGACAAGGACAAGGAAAAATAGGTAATCAAAACTGTAGTAATGATGGCCTATGAGGCTAAGCCAAACAACACCAAACCAATGGCTAGGCCACCGAAGGCCATGACCAACAACAGCAAGGTGCCTCACTCTAGAACTGTGGTAAACAACTAGCCTGCATCGGTGGTGACCATGGCAGCAACTTCCTTAAGGACTAACTTCAAGCACAAGGATCGTTTGAAGTACACATCATTATCCATTAAGTGGTTAAAGCTCTTGGACCAACTGCTTTATGTTAGACCCATCTAGTATAAGTAGATATTTGAGGACATTCGTAAGCAACATAATCGATATTGCAAGCTCCTCAAGAATCCTTTAGTCTCACTACCAAACGAGCCTTCAGTCCTTAAGTATTTGAGACTAGGCCAGTTTTACCAATATCACCAATTGTAGGGTCATGATATAGATTTTTGTATGGCTTTGTAGGATGATATAAAATGCATGATTGAAGGGGTAAGTTGGTCCTTGACACAACCAAGCCAGTGCACCCCCAAAACCAATCAATGGAGGTTTACAAGGATCCTCTTAACATGAGCGGTACAGGGTACATCATCAAGGCTATCAACACTGATGATGATTCAGAATTAGTGCACAAACCTTTTATGGTTCACATGCCCTTTGGTGATGTTTGAGCCTCCTTATCCTCAACCAGTTCAAGAACCATGTTCATTATCAGAGCATCATCTTGAGCACCCATAAGTCAGGGTCCCGTAGCATGTTGCATTAGTAACCACCCAATCACCCTTTGTCGTAAGGGTGCTGCAATGTATGGCTCCCCACCTATTTGGAGTCTGGTGATGGAAAATCTATTAGTCCCTGCTCACCCAAGGCTCCATCCTATAGCCAACACTAATAGGCAATCAAGATGGCAACCCAAGAGGCCCAACGAGTGCCTTGCTAATCAAATGCTTAAGCATCACCAGGAGCAAAGGGCACTAGGCCCATTGAAGTTATCCCTCTTGTCTTCTATCCCAATGGCCCAACCAACCAAAGAAGTCACAACAAGTGATCAGCAATGGAGCATTAAGGCTTCGAAGTGAGTAAGGAAAGCAAAGCTTAAATCTCCTCCATGAGAGATTCGTCTCTTGGGCCACATGGAGGAGATGAAGGCCAATAGAAAAGTGGCAAATAGTGGTAAGGACTTCCTTGATGCATTGGCATAGGTCAAATAGGCTCTAAAACAACAGAACACTACACTGAGCTTATACAACCTTATCACGACCTCCTCCACCCACCACAAAGTGTTGGTTCACATGTTGACCTTCATGCTTGTGACAGAGGACATCCCAGCAGATGAATAATCTATCCATGATGTGATGCTTCCTCCTTCACCATAGGAATCAAGCTCAACGCCCCTGGCATTTCATGATGAGGTGATCAAGGTGGATCTTAAGAAGGATCAAGTCATTACTGTGCCAATGATCATCACAATCCATGTGGGGTAGTGCAGAATATGTAGGGTGCACGTTGACGATGGGGCAATAACTAATGTCATCCCATACATAGTCATCAATAAACTTAGTCTTGTTGATCAAATCAAACCTACAAAGAAAACATGCATAAAATCCTTTAATGGTGTGTACATTATCATAAGGGAAATAATTACAATAGCCTTAATGGTAGGGGAACAATTCCCTGCTATTGTTGAATTCATCATGATGAAGGAGATGCTCGGATTCAACTTGATCATGGGTAGGCCTTGGCTTGTCCAACTACCAGATGTCTCCTTCCCTATTTACTAAGAAATCTACCTTCTGTATGAAGGTGGGAAGGTCATCATCTATGGTGATAATGCAACCCCTCTGACTATTAGTAATATTGACACAGAACAAGGGTTAGGGATGGAGTTCCCCAATGACGCTCCTTCCATGAAGGACGAGGGTGAAATAACATGTAAGGCAGACCAACCTGGGGAACCAATGGGAGCCCTTGAACTTCTAGAGGAAGCTTTGTATGTAGAATTGCCCTTTGACATAGCTGACGAAGGTCAAGGCAAGTATCGTATAGTATCGTCTAGGCCCTACGTGCCCCCTAACGCACACTGAGTTAGAAAATAACTACTTGACTAAGGCATCCCCTTAGTCCAAAATGTGTTAGGTGCCTCCCTACCCCCACTTCTACATACTTTGATTGTTTGCATTATGTTTGTATTTTACATTAGCTTGGTTGTTTGCATTTTACATTCTTTGGCTATATCATACATATATTTCTTTTGTTTATTTATGTTTTCACCTATTTACTTTTCAAAAATTAGTTTATGTATGAAAAAATAAAAATTATAAATTGAAAGTTACAAAAACAATGGTCCACGATGGCCTTAAACTGGCATCACATGGCCTTAAACTATCATATGGCCTACCTTGGCCTAAAATTGGCAATCTCTCTTACATGGCATGGCTCAAAAAGGCCTTAAATAAGCACATGGCCCACCTTGGTTGTAAATTGGCATTGCAACTATCATTGAGGCTTGGAATGGCCTAAAACTACCAACACACACTGTCTACACACGTGGCCTGAAATGACCTAAAACTAGCAATCACTACAATCCAATTGCATCAACTCATTGCATCACTAGCATTAAAAATATAATAAATACATGCAAAAGTATATACATCATGCACTCTATATAGCAAAAGAAAAATCCATTACATCTCATAATAACAATACATAGCATGATCATTCGCATCATACAGTGAAAATACACAAAAATGCAAAAACCCCCCAACAACAAGGCTACATCAGGATGTGCTTAGCCAGTCATGCTAGGCAGGTGTGGAGGTTCCTCTTCATTTGCTACACCACTAGGACCTACAACATCACTTGGTGCCTATTAACAACAACAAAATAGCAAACCTGTATGCAAGTGTACAATATACAAACTAATAGAAAAAGCATAAAAGTAACAAAAAATTAACTTGTGAGGGTCCTGCATAGATCGTGTCTGGAGGAAAACTATTAAGGCCCTCATCCAAACATTGGAGGATCTTGGCCTCAGATAGCCACATTTAGTCTTCTTGGCCAAAGTCAACTCTTGTGAGGGTCTTGCCTTTGTCCATGGAAGTCCATGCTGGTGTCCTCATGGAAAATGTGGTAGATGAAGTCTCCCTTGAGAGCATGATAATCTCCTACTTTGGGGAATTACTAACCATTATATGATGAGAAAATATATTGAAGGCCCATCTGCTGAAAATTACCTTAATAAACATCTCAAGGTGGCAGTGTTCGATGGACTCTTCTTTGAGTTGTTGAAGATATGCATCTCATTTGCGCTTAATGGTGATGTTTGTGGTTCTTTTGCATATGCCTCCACTTGCACACCTTAGCACTAAAATTCTTCCAATCCTGAGTTTTCTAGGCAAGGATATCCATTTGCAATCACTACTCAATGATCTCCTGGGTGACCTCATTCTTACTTCGAATGGTCAACTAGTACCTATCATAATTGATCTTAGTGGTATGATAGGTACTATCTTCACCTGACTAAGCTATTAAGAAGTCATATTGAGACTAGAGGTCCTTAACCTTTGTGTCTTGGCTCATCACTCTCTCCTAAAGTTCATGCACACATTTCCACAGGTTCTTGTTCGAGCGCCTGTAGACCCATAACACTTTTGCATAGGAAGCATGCACTTGCTAACTACCTTATACACATGGTGAGGCACCTGATCTACTTCAAGAGGGTACTTGGGGAAAACATCTACTTTAGCCACCTAGTTTAGGTCCCAGCAGAGCTTAGAACCTATTAACATATAATAAGAAAATAAACATTAGACATAGACTAACCATTTAAATCTGTAGAGCAACAAACGTAAAGAAAAAAATGCATATTGAGATTAGGATCTACCTATTGTATGTGGTCAACCATATCCTCAATGATTCCTTCCATGAAGGCAAACTTGTTTCTTATTTCCACTCATGACTTCATGCAGTGGGTAGGCACGAGCAGTGGACTGGTAGTAGGTACATATGAGTTTGCAACACAATGGATCACTTAGCATGCAACTAAACAACCCAAGATGTAAGAGCAAAAGAGCAACAACAGATGAAAATATAAAGCACTTACCTAGCAAGCCATTAGGTGTGAGTGCAGGAGGATCTCCCAGCTACACACCATCGAAAAGGCTAGCAAAATCACCCTTGTTGGGGTGGAACAACCCCTTCACCTAAAATTGTTGAAAGGTCTCCATAGTTTTGTGTAGCTCCTTCTTGTGTGCGTCCTCCTCCTCAGTTTGAGGAGGGGTTGTCTCTACTACTATTACTGTTGTTGCTTTGGTAGCCCTCTTTCCGAATTTACAAACATAACATGTTAGAAATAATATAACTTATTAAAAAAAAATTTAAAGAAGTGTAAACATAAAATACATCGATACATATACTAAGCTACAACATCTGTGCCCAAGTTTGGAATCTTGAGGTGGATCCTCTTGATGCCTGCCTATCCAACCGCAGGAGCAACCTCCTCTGTTAGGTGGGGCCTCTTGATCTTTGCCTTGGATGATCCCACCATTTTTGCAATATAGTGATTAGCCTTGTTCATATCCCCAATAATAATTAGGAGACACTCACCCACACTGTCATGAGAATAGTGTGATTGCCCTAGATGACCTTTGGTTGTAATTGAGTATGACTCATTGATCCCCTCTGGGGGTCCTACAAGTAAGTGGTTGTGAACATGTGCTTTACCCAAGGCTTAGATAGATACTCATAGTCTTGCACTACCCATTGTTCACTATCTTGAACCACCAATAGCTCCATGAACCTTCATAGATATGTTGCGCAGAATGTGAAGTGTTTGTGAGACCTTACCTAGAGGTTGTAGCGTAGCTTGGTGATCTCTACATGTAGGTTGGTGGTGATGTAGGAGGCCTAGTTGAGCCTCATGCCCTCCTACAACACCTCCTTCATCATCCATGATTACTTAATTCTAAGGATTTTCCCTTAGGAGAGCAACTTTATGCACATGCACCTCTTTAATTAGGATGCCTTTGTGAGATCGGTTGGCTCCTAACCACTCCCCGATCTCTCCTCTATGGTCCACCTCTCTATTGGCCTTATCAATGACCAACAGGCTATCAAAGGAAAGGCCAAAGATGTCATCAAAGAAAGCCTCATTGAGGTCTAGGACTACCCTCACTCCGCACATGCGAGTGATGAAGTGATGGACATCATTGCTAAAGGAGTCTATGATGGTGACCATTTTGACCATCAGAATGCTAGGGCCAAGGGCGAAGAAAAGGTCTATCAAACTAGCATAGCTAATTGATCAATACCTTTGAGGCTTGATGGCACAACCAATGTTAAACATCCTCCACATCACCATATTTCATGATGAGGGTGACCTTAGTGTGGCTTGTAGCGATCATCGTCACCTCTCTTGAAGTAACTATAGTTGCACCAAAGGAAAAAACAATGTTATCATTATGCAAGGGAAAATGAACAAGTGCATGTGAGCAGGAATAAGAGGCAAATTGATAGATGCCTATGTGAAACAAATGGCGTTCTAGATGGAGGTGGTGGTGATGCAAGAATTTTCTTAAGATTGAGCTCACCACTAGCCCACCCCTCATCAAGGCAATCATAAGTCTTGTACCACTCAAAAACCTTCAGGTACTGCTTAGGGTAATCCCTTACATCACCTCACAGCTATTCAAAGAGAGCCTTCCAAATGTTTGAACTAGAGGAGAATATCTCTAGGGCAGTGTGAGTCAAGGCAAGAGCCTCTTTCTCATCGTGGAGACCCTCATTATTAACTTTGAATCTGGAGTTAGGCATGAGAAGTTAGTGGTTAGTAAACTTAGCATGAGCTAATACCAAGCAATACAACATAAAAATCATGAGCACTTTCCCTCTAGTGCAATATATAGTTCTAGGTGGGTTCTGGAAGAGTGTATGCATGTGCAAAGCAATAAATAGGTGTTAGTCTTGTTGTTGGCATCCACCAAATCCTAGACAAAGGATGAGTGCCTCTAGGGCCTCACCTTGAACTGCCTACTCTATCATCACCGGTAGTGGGCTTGTTAGACATAAATCTCAATATGTCTTAGTTGGCCCTTGGTAGCAATGTCTTGGTGATAACACTCACAACCTCCACTGCTAAGTGTAACCACATCATCACACTAAAATGCTATAGTATGAATGCCAGGAACTTAGATGCCCTTGGCCAAAACCACACTGTTTGATAACCGACTCGCATGTCAGGCGCAGGCATGTTGGGCATAGGCTCGCTCATGCAACAAAGAATGCCAATGAGCTCCACCATAACTAGGATGGGCTTCAATAGCACTCTGCAACCACAAGGAAACATACGAAATGTTAGTATACATCAGATGCAAGTTTTCGCAAAATTGAAAAGCTAAACATAGCAAAAAGTGACATAAGATAGCTTAGTTTAGCAAAAATATCTTAGGGCCCCTTGGGGCCCTATGGGTATAGGACATCAACAAGTACATTTGATGCACTTGGTACTCACTAGGGTATGGCACATTTTGTATAGCATTAGCATTTTATTTTACATGTTTGCATGTTTTGCATTATAGGTTGCATATTTTGGCAATTTCGTATTAGCATTTTACATTTCAGAAATTAGCATTTTCTCACACAATTTTCAAAAATTTTCTAACTCCAAGTAGTGTAGCCCAAAAATCCCAAAAAATTCTAACTTTGGGCTACCTCTGGGAGCATAGCCATGAAAAATTTTCTAACTCTAGCTAATACCAACTATGCTTCGAAGACTATAGAGTATAGTTTGAGACTACAAAAAAATTTCTAACTACCAACTATGCTCCTCAAGAAGCATAGCCCCAAAATTTCCAAAATTTTCAAAAAAAAAGAAAAAAAAACTAATTGTTGCCTATGGCATCACCCTTGCGCTGTGCCTTGTCATAGCCCCAAAGTTTTTTTTGAAAAAAATAACAAAAATGTAGAAAACATGCTCTTAGTGTTGCCCCTCCGACAACCCCCATGGTCATGTGTCCTCGTCGTAGGGCACCGTGTCTCTCCTTGACCCTGGCAGCCATGTAGCCACAATGAAGCCAAAACAAAATTTGGTGGGGGAACCCCTACCATGACCTTGCCTTACAATAGGTCACTTATGGCCACTGCCAGCATTTTCATCCCCACCCACATGAACAAACAAGAAAAAATTAGAGGGTCAAACCCTCTATTGTGTGCCCTACCTTGTAGGCAATAGCCCTAGGGTCATGGCCAAACCCTCATCCTTGCCTTGTGCAAAGGATAAATTTCTAAAATTTGTGCAAAAGAAAAAAATCACGGAGCCTCTCATGCACCCTGCTCTATAGGTGGCTACCCTAGGGTTACTGCCAAACCCCTGCTACCTAGTTTCTCTAAAAACAAAAAAATTTTCTCAAAGCCCTATCCTTGTCCCATGGGTGGCAACTCTTGGCAGTTGTCACTCAAAACTCATAATCCCTACCCCATGCATGCCACCACATATCAAAACTTTCCATTTTATTTTTATTTTTCATAGCCCCACACAAGCCTGTGGACTTTTTTTCCCTTTTTTTGTAGCCATATTGGCTATCATCAAACCCCTCAAAACCCTCACACCACACAATTTTCCACCAAAACCCCACACATGTAGCAACAAAAAAAAACCCTCATGCAACAAAACCCTCATGCCTTGACCAACATGCATGCCCTCACGATTGCGATAGCCCAAATGACCATAACAGTGGCAACCCTTGCCATGGAAGGGTGCCACCAAAACCAAGCCCCAAACCCTCAAAAACCTTAAGTATAGAAAATGAAACAAAATTCAAGAAACAATGAAAAATAAGAGAGTGTAGTCGAGGTACCTTGCTAATGATGGTGACCTCCATTCTTCCACCTGTGCCTGCAGTAGGTGTCCTAGTGCTCATTCTCCTGCAGTCAGTCTAGGGTGTTGGTGTCCATTTCAGCATGACATTTTGGTGACTACGCTCTTCCAACTATGCTACACTCTTGGAAATTTTACATTTTCAACTTTGAAAATGATAAATTTACCCTAGGTGAAAATGCACTTTTATACCCCCCAAGACCACTTAATTTTTCACCTACCATGGGACTACACTCAATAGTGTAGAGCGTAGTTGGATGAGAGTGTAGTCACTAAACTTAAATTTTTTTTTGATTTTTTTTACTGCCCTTGAACTTAGAAGAATTTTAAATTTTTCTTGTTTCCTAATGAACTCCTAGGCCAACATTACTTTTCTGGTGCATCAAGCTTTGCCTGAACGACATATCCAGCACACACCTTGCTAAAACCTTAAATTGGCACTCCATGGTCCACTTAGACCTTAAACTAGCACTCATGGCCTACCAAGGCCTAAAATTGGCCCATGCATACCTTGCTTTTTAAAATCACATCTATATACTTAGGCAAAATTTTATTGCATTGCTTTCCTTCGTTTTATGCATTTATTTCATTAAGATAGGTGTAGCTTGACATTTTTCTGGTTTCTTTTGTAGGATTTTGGCAAGATTTTCAACATGGCTACATTCGAGAATCTTCACTTACCTTTGGTCCTCACCAGGCCCCATAGTGATCTTACGCAATGCATTGATCCATAATTCCTAGACCTTGAGCCTGTAGCCTATGATGAATACATAACATCTGTAGAGGCACCACTTGACTAGCCAAACCATCTAGTTAGGGCTCTAGATCTAGAGGTAGGTGACATCACCGATGATCCCTTCATTAAAATCCTTGTAATAGTACTTAATGGCAAGGTGAAAACATTGAAACTTAGTTCTTTGTTAAAGCCTCAATATGCCCAAAACATTGCAAAAGTACTTAATGAAAACATCAAGGCATTCGAATGGTCTTATGAAGACATGCCGGGCTTAGATCCTTGCGTAGTGCAACACAACATAATCCTTGATCCCATCATAAAAACCAATTAAGAAAAAAGCTCATAAGGTTAGGCCTGAGGTGGCGTTGGCAGTTTGTGATGAAATCACTAAGCTCTACAAAGTTGATTTCATCTAGGCTGTTGACTACGTGAACTGGGTCTCCAACATTGTGGTTGTACCTATGAAATATAGAAGTATATACATTGCATAGACTTCCAGGACTTGAACAAGGCAACCATTAAAGATGATTTCTCATTACTTAGTATTAATTAATTGGTCAATACTACAGCTGGTCCTGCCTTGTTGTTCTTCATGGATAGGTTCTCGGGTTATAGCTAGATTCAAATCAACCCTGAGCACCAACTTAGTACTACCTTTATGACCCCTTGGGGTACACTTTGTTACACAATGATGCCATTTGGACTTAAGAACATAGGAGCAACTTATCAATGAGCTATGACATACATTTCTAGCAATTACTTGTTATGTTTGCTTAATGATTATGTTAACAATATAGCAGTTAAGTCCAAAGCGGCACACAATGATGCTGGTGATTTAGACCTTGTACTCAAACATTGCCTGAAACACGAACTTAGGTGAAATCCTAAGAAATGTATCTTTAGCATCAAGATGGACCACATGCTAGGTTTAGTAGTATTAAAAATAGGCATATGCATAGACCTTACTAAGGTTAAGACCATTATCAACTTAGCACCACTGGCTAACCTTAAGGAGCTATAAGGGTTACAAGGTAGATTGTAGTTTATATGCTGGTTTATCACATGGTTGACTGATAAGTTGTAGCCAATGAAACACTTGCTCAAAAAAGGAGTTCACTTTGAGTGGAAAAATCAATGCTAGGAGGCATTTGACAACATTAAACAGGAGTTGGCTCAACTTCTTATGGTCTTCCCTCCACAAGGAGATAAACCTTTCTACATCTACCTTGTTACCTCTGACATGTCCATTGCTTCTCTGCTTTGTCAAAAGTGAGATGATGGTATAGAGGTCCTCGTATACTATCTAAGCCATGCATTGGTCACCTATGAGGTAAAGTATAATGATGTAGAAAAGAATTTCCTTGCCTTGGTCTTCACACTCAAGAAGTGGAGGCATTATCTTTTCCGTAGTCAAGTTAACATCATCTACAAAAGCAATGTACTTCAATTTATTACAACGAATATCTATGAAAGTAGTCGCATTGCATGTTGGGAAGCAATAACCATGGAGTTTGATGTGCATTACATTGCACAAGCATCAACCAATGCTCAAGAAATAGCTACACAACTTATGGCTTCTCCAATTGATGATCAAGCAATGATAGATCCAAAATTTCTGGATGAGCATGTCACTAGCATAAGCCAAGTGCCTAACAACTTCGAGGCACTCTTACACTTTGATGGTGCTTCAACCTCTCAGGGGGGTAGCACCACTGCTATAATCATATTCTGGTTTAGGGAGATCCAACCCTTCACATATCATTTTGCATTTCCATACACTAACAATTTTGTGGAGTATGAAGGTCCCCTCAGAGGTATCTTAGCAGCTTGTAACCTAGGAATATAAAACCTAGCAATCCAAGGCGATTCACAACTAGTGGTCAATCAAGTCACAGAGGTTTACGCTTGTAAAGCTTAATATTTGCAACCTTATTGTGACTTGGAAAAGCACTTGCTCAAACAATTTGCAATCACATATGTTCAACATATCCTTGCAATGAGAATTCCATTACTAATGCATTAGCAACGTTAGCCTTAAGCATTGCACTTGACATGTTTCATGCCTTGCCCACCTTGATGGTGGATTGTGCTATGCCTATGACACAAACAACAAACATTGCATCTATAGCCACGGTAAGCACAACCCACATAATATGAGTGGTACAATGACATTAAGGCATACATTTTACAAGGTGACCCTCTACAACATCTAACCATTTCCCAAAAGGATGTAGTGCAAAAGCAATTATGGTAGTACATCATCATGGGTGATAGAACATTGTGTCATAGATCCTACAATGGCATATTGTTGACCTACATAACTGATAGTGAAGCACATATGATCATTGAACAATTCCACAAGGGACTATGTGGAGGTAACATAGCACCCAAGGCAATGGTAGCAAAGATCAGATGCTTAGGCTACTACTGGCCTTACATGGAGTTCTATTATGTTTCCAAGGGCAAGACGTGTGACATGTGTCAATGGCATGACAACTTAGTGCACGTGCCACCTATTAAGCTGTACACAATGCAGATCATGTGGCCATTCCAACATTGGGGGTTGGACATCGTAGGGTCAATAACACCTAAGTCCTCCACAAGGAATAGCTTCATTATAATTGCAACTAAGTATTTTACAAAAGTGGGTTGAAGCTATTCCCCTTAGGAAGAATACATCATAGTAGGTTTGCAAATTCATACTTGACAACACAATGATCCATTTTGGTCTACACATGACCATAGTCACAGACAATAGGCCATAGTTTAGTAGTGCTAAGACCAAAACTATTTGTGAATGCTTCAAAATCAAACATTCCTTTTCGTTGCCCTACTACCCATAGGAAAATGGCCAAATAGAGGCCACGAATAAGGTCATCATCAACCTTATGAAAAAGATGCTTAGCAATAGCAAATGGTAATGGCATGAACAATTGATCTATGCACTTTGGGCCTATCACAAAACACATAGAACTGCAACAGGTAAGATGCCATATAGCTTGATTTATGGGTCTAAAGTGATCTTGCCTCTTGAATTGTAGGTCCCATCACTCTATGTAATCCTCTTAAGCTTCATCAATAATGCTCGAAATGATGAGTTGAGAACCATGAACCTTGACTCAATAGAGGAGGATTGCATGCTGACACTTACTCACATCAAGTGGTACCAATCAACACAATGATAAAAGCATCATCACAATCAGCATCAACAACCAATCAAGAAAGAGGACTTAGTCCTCAAGGTAGTTCATGAACCCATAGATAAATTCTTAGCCAACTGGGAAGGGCCTTTCTTGGTCATCAAGGCATATGATAATGGGGCATTCAAGCTTGTTGACCACAACAATAATAAATTTTCCAATTTGGTGAACCACTCATATCTAAAGTTGTACTATGCCTAACACATAGTGCCTCATTAATGACAAAGCATGGTAAGTAATAGTCTACTATGACTATAAAATAGTAAAGAAAAAGTTAGCTATGACTATAAACTAACATAGCAAGTTCAGTATGACTATAAACTAACACAGATCATCCGCTATGACTATAAGCTGGCACAAACCATCCATTATCATGCTAAACTAGCACAACTCATCCTTGCATCATGATGTTAAACTAGCATAACATCCACCATATGCTATGATGTTAAATTGACACACATCAATATGCTAGGACTATAAACTAGTGTACCATGGTTTGCCAAGACCTTAAATTGGGTTCATAGTTCAACACACATAGTTTTGCGGATAAGCAAGCGACAATACTTCCAACTCCACATCATCTGCCCATCCCATGTTGGTAGGGTGGGGCATTGCAATTCTAGAATGGATTTCTTGTCATTGAGAGAAGCCTCTAGAACATTTGCAGCATTACTACCCCTTGTCATTTTGCTGATCTTCTAGAGTTACCTTTGGGCATTTTGTTAACCTTTCAGAGCTCTTGCCATGGTCGCTAACACTACTAGCTTTGGGTTACACCTGCAACATTACCAGCTGTAGGTAGCACTTATAGCACTACTAGCTTTGGGCTTTTTGCTGGTACCTTAAGCCTCTGATGGGAGAGACCTCTAGAACATTTGCAACATTATGGTCCTCCACCATTTTGCTAGTTTTTCCTTGGATGCTCACCATTTCTCAATTTCTCAGGTAGCTGCAGCATCACCACCCTAGCACCTTTACTGGCTCTTCAAGCACTTGCAACTGGTCTAGTTATTGTAGCACTTATGGCACCATTGCATCCAGTAGTTAATTATCATCTCATGTTGTGTGGCTGTTGTCTTGTTTTCTCTACATTGCACACATCCCTATTTACCCTACTATAGCCTACTTGCATTTATCCCCTTTGCATTTCCCCACCTTCCCCTTGCATCACCAAGCTTGCAATCTTTTTGATGCACATGATACCTTGTCTAAGTCAATTGCAGAACCCATGGCCAATGTAACGTAACTCATTCCATGGGGAGCCTATGTGGGCTGGTCAAAGCCTAAGCGAATGTAAAGAAACTCATCTTGGGGAGAAAACACTTGTCCTACAAATGCATCATAGTTGCACCAAAGCAAAGCCCATTAGGTGGCATACAGTTCACTTGATGGAAAGCATCCTATAGCTAGCATTTCACAATGTGCAGAACCCAAAGTAGGTTTGCCTCATAGTTAAAAAAATGCAAAAAAGGTAAAGAAGAACAAGACAAAACATGTCCCCAAGTAATGATTAGCAAAGTTGTAAGTTCACAACTGGTCCAACCCTAAATTCACATTGACCTTCTTACAAGCACTCTGATGAGAGGTCACAATTTTAGGGGCAAGCCATTTTGGTGTCATGGACTCTAACTCCCTCACAAGAATTCTGACGAGAGATCACTATTTTGGTAGTAAGCCACCTTGGTGCCATGATCACCATTAGCCGTGCTAACCCACATCTTGTAGTATCACACTATTTGCATCTCATTTTCTTGTTACATTCCCTACACCCTTTACTCCTAGCATACCATTACCCTCAATGCTCTTGAGCACGGGGGAGCAACATTTGGTTGGGTACTGATGAGCAATGCTCTTGAGCACGTTGGTTCTCCAATGAATTGTTTGACTAGATGTGACATTATTATTGTCTTGTTGGAGAGACATGGCTGTGAACTTGTGTGTGATTTAATTACAATTATTATTATTATTTTTCTAAAAGATATATCATTAAGGCTTTATTATAGAGATCTTGTATGATGTAACTAATCTAGATAACTAGCACCATCCCTAGCAGCGGCACCAATGATGAGTGGCGAGGTACCCCTACACTCAACCATACGAATATGAGTGTTCACGCACGATCCGGTCGAAATCCATGGATAGGCTAGTTGTGGTATCTAGATAGTTACACGTCGATCACAGTTCACTATCTTCCCACTTGGACTAGTATTGCTTTGTCACATATGGTTTAGTCCAGAGTGAGGTGTATGATGTGATCCTAAACTAATGCTACTCCTAGAGACAATGGAAGATAATATTAATTAACTAATGAGTAATAGGAAATGAAGTCTAAGCTAACCTAAGTGAGATGAGCATCCGTTCCTTAATCATCTATACACATCTTGGACCTTGTGCATGACTACTACTGGGATTACCAAGCGTAGATCCTAGGTACACTACTGGGTTGCCAAGTAGTCACACTTAAATGCTCGTGATTAAGTCATACTCATTCTGAATTTAACAATAGGAATAGTAAATGATGATAAAGAAATATTAACTAAGAAAACAATAAATAACAATAACAATTAACAATAATAATTAAACAATTAAAACTAAGTGAATGCTACAATGATGAAGTAATCTTGATATTTATTTTCGGTCATGTCCACGTCCAAGTACATCACACTCGAATAAAGGTGCCACACAATTACAAGCATCAAACTGTGGGCATGCACTGGGAAAATAATCTAACTTCTACAGAAACAAAATGCAAGGGCTTTGTTACAACAAACTTGAAGCTACCTAAGTGAGGCGGAAGGCCCTCTTATTTATAGGTCGGGATAGGCGGCTGTGTAAACAGGGCCATGTTGATGCAGGAAGGCTACGTCGACGAGGCCGCATATATGGGGCCCCGTATATGTGGCCTAGTCGATGCATCGACTATATAGTGCTTCATCATACCCCCACGATTGAGTAAAAACTCATCCTCGAGTCAAAGAAGGTGAGGAACAAGCTCAATTGAATACACAGTGGATAGGTATGAAATTATTGACTGACTAGAAATTGATTCATGCCATAGTGGAGAATTAAACAAAATTTGGACACAGACAAAAAATGACAGAATTTGTGGGACTCATGGGGTTCCCAGTAGTGGTGGCTCCTCCATGGGTGCCGTTCCTTTGTCCTGTACATTAGGCTTTTGAGATTGATACCATTGAAGAAGCACCTGACGTTTTTCCTCTTTTATTTGAGGATTATGACCCTTCCATGCTGATGTTCCAATGTTTGATGGAGTTGGCACTTTTCATGGACATAGCAGCTGCAGGAACACTTGATTGGCCTTGACATGCCATGCTACAAATAGCTGTCGTTCCTCTTCATAGGCTTGGGCCCTGACCTCTCCTCCCTTTGCTTGGATAGATTATGCAGTAACAGGAGGTTCATGATGGATGCTAAATGATGGACTTCTCCTCTGCATGTTTTGCATGAGGTCCTCGGCCTTTGCCTCCCCTAGGTCGTTCGGTTGCACCTTGAGAAGGTCCTTCTTGTTGTCACCTTTTAGGGCCATCTATAATCACACAAAGATCAATTGTTAGTAAGGTTATTTGAAAAGAGTTCAATGATTTCATACCTTACTCATTGCCTTTAATAAATGTTGAATTCCTTACTTAGTGTGATTTTAGAGTTAGAGATTTTTCAAGGAGGTTGCCCTAAAAGTTTAATGTCGGACCTGGTTTTGAGGAACATTGGATAAAATGATGACAAAGCAAAGAATAGATTTTACAATGAAGTACTCGGAGGGTATAAGGTGATGTGGTGGCTTGCAACAAGTACAAATTACAAAATTCATGCAAGTGGATCCTCCCCAAAGTAGGTTCTAACCTATATGCCCTTGCGCACACCTTAAAATGTTTGTAGGCACTAGAAGGGTTAAATGTAATCTATACTGATGCAACAAAATACACACATGTAGATACGACCGTGATGAGGTATGAATTCAATGCTATACAAAACGCGAGTCACAAATACATGAATAACGAGATGGAATGAATTGGAGAAGGGATTGCAAAGATTGGAATGTGAGGTAACTGACTCAAGGCACAATGAATCCTACGTGTGAAGCATGATTAAGGTGTCATTAACCCATCATTTCAAGATCAGGACCAAGTCCATCCTCTGATCAGTGACATCGCATCGTTTCATCCAATGATAAACAACCATAGGAGCACCATGATAGCAAGGCACGATCACTTGGTGTTTTGTGCAAAGGAGGAGTGACTTCGAATTTCTTTGCGGCATACTTTTTTTTGGACGCTTTGGCACACTTTCTCTTCTCTCTTCTTCTTCTTCCTTTTTTTTGTTTTTCTTTTTGGTTTTTTATTGGGTGCCTTTAATACTCTTACTCCCATTTTTCGTTAGGTCTACAAGGATCTTAGTGCAACCAAGCTGCATGATAGCACCTACAAATGTCACCAAAAAGAATCCACAAGTCCCCTTGATGTCACACCCTAATCATTCCCTCTTGGTCCATCATTCTTCACTCTGGGCACAATGAACACAAAATTAATTCTAAGTTTCAAGAAATGTCAAGAATATCACTATACCCTCGAACAGAACCTCTTATTTGTAGAATGGATGAGTGGGTGTAATGGGCTCACTATCCAAATAATTGACCACTTTGAGACTTGATAGCATAGAAGAACACCTCAACCAACGAGTCACATGAGTGTTTTATTCGTAGATGAGATTTCTCATAAAAAGATAAAAAGACAAAAATATAAAACGATAAATGAAAAGGTAAAAAACTAGAAAACAAAAAGTTGAAAAATTAAAGAAACAGAAAAACATTTATTAATTCTGTGTTGTTAGAATGGAGGATACCCCCCATAACTAAATAGTTGAGCATGGCTAGAATTAATAAATGGAAGGTGGGGATCCTTGCATGTTGAAAATATTGGGGCCTAGTCATACTTACCCCATTAGGGTTCACACACTTGATTAGAGTTGACATAGTGGGGCAAGTTATAAGATGTGGTAATTTATAAGAAGTTGATCCACTATGGTACTTGTGACCGTAAGATGGTATGCAAGGATCAACATGTCTCCCCATGTGGCAATATTCATTGGATCCCATGGTGGTTGGAGTGTTGATTAGTGGCCCAGATAAAGTAACATGAGGCATTGGGTTCGAAGAGGAAGATGCAACATAGTGTTGGATTTGTGCTAAGTTGGAAGATGTAGTGGTTTCTGAACTGTGGTGTCCCTTTCAACGGTCATGTCTAAAGAAGGGACACCTTCGATGTTGTGAAGGACCTCCACTGCTGTTGATAGTAGTAGCACAAGTAACATTTGCGGGTTGGTGTAGTGGTGCAAAATCTTTTGGCATAGCTGGCGGTGATGCAAAAGGGGATGAAGTATGAGAATATTGAGGTTGAGGAGAAGTGTAAGGCACATGACGTGGTGATCTTGTTGGAGAGGACATGGGTGGATAGTACTCGGGAGAATGATAACAATGAGATGAGGTAGAGGATGCTGATCCTATTGGAGAAATAGGGTGTTGAACATAATAAGAATTTGGTGTTGCCACATACAAAGGGTATGGTCTAGTTGGCGGTAGCCTCCCCCACGACTGAGGTTTTTGCCACTGTGGTTGGACACAGTATTTTTGTATGAACTTTGGATGTAACATTCCTACCCAATGCTCATGTAAATATGACAAGATTGGACATTGACCTTTGGGGTGATCGTACAAGCAAACGTTACATTGATACGTATGATTGACAATTGAGTTCTTATCCCTATTCTCTTCTACCCTTCANACCTTTGGGGTGATCGTACAAGCAAATGTTACATTGATACGTATGATTGACAATTGAGTTCTTATCCCTATTCTCTTCTACCCTTCGTTTCGATTGTCGTGTGGTGTCCTGTCCTATTTCTCGATTTGGCATAGTTTTTCTCTAATAATGTTGGAATATTCTCCACATCTTTCATGTACCCAGTCTGTCATCTTATTAATATTTTCCTCAATTTCATCTAGTGATTGCAGGATTGGCAAAGATGATTCCACCTCCTTGAAGTGAGTTGATTTCTCCTCTTCATGATCATGGACCCTTGTTACGTTAAGATTTTGGTCCTGTTGAGAACTTTCAACATTCTCCCATTCAGCTATTTCTCCTTCTTCTTTTTCTATCTGCTTGATAAGCTCTTGGAATTGATGGGTTTGTAGGTCATATAGTTGACCTTGGGTGTACATCCCTAGGGTCTCCCTTGTTTCATTACGGAGCCCATCTATGATATGGTACATTAGCCTTTCCTCGAAGAACCCATGGCCCAGGTAGTTGTTTAACAGTGCATAATATCTTTCTAAGGCCATGTCCAAGGGTTCATGTTGTGCTTATTTCCATTCTTGGATTTTTCTCCTCAAGGTTGACATTCTCACATAGGTTTGATATCTTTCGTTGAAAAGTTCTACCATTGTTAGCCAATGTCGAATTGATTTTGGTTTTAACGATCTATACCATACTTTTGCTTGGCCAACGAGTGTCAGAGGAAAGAGCTTAATTTTTTGTCACCCATTATCAATATTGTTCCATGTACAAGCATTGTAGAAGGCTTGTAAATGTTGTTGTAGATCTGAATCATCGCCTCCTGAAAACTTGGAAATGTTTTTTAAATCAAGCATGGGTAAAAAACTTTCCTTACGATGTCTGTGGGCTATTTGAATAGCCTCTTGTATTTCCTTTAAGCTTGTAGTGGCCAGTAGGGGTTCATTGTCATCAAGTAAGTTATGCTTTCGTGTGTTGGGATGATGTTGTCTTCATTTATGTTTATAAGAAACCCCCACCTCGGGTTGTGTACTTCGATCTTTATTGTCATAATATTCGTTGGTTCTCCAATGAATTTCCTAACTAGATGTGGCATTATTATAGTCTTGTAGGAGAGACATGGCTGTGAACTTGTGTGTGATTTAATTACAATTATTATTATTATTTTTAAAAAAGATATATCATCAAGGATTTATTAAAGTGATCTTGTATGATGTAACTAATCTAGATAACTAGCACCATCCCTAGCAGCGGTGCCAATGATGAGTGGCGAGGTACCCCTACACTCAACCATACGAATACGAGTGTTCACGCACGATCCGGTTGAACTCCATGGACAGGCTAGTTGTGGTATCTAGATAGTTACACGTTGATCGCAGTTCACTGTCTTCCCACTTGGACTAGTATTGCTTTGTCACATATGGTTTAGTCCAGAGTGAGGCGTATGATGTGATCCTAAACTAATGCTACTCCTAGAGATAATGGAAGATAATATTAATTAACTAATGAGTAATAGGAAATGAAGTCTAAGCTAACCTAAGTGCGATGATCATCCATTCCTTAATCATCCATACACATCTTGGACCTCGTGCATGACTACTACTGGGATTACCAAGTGTAGATCCTAGGTATGCTACTAGGTTGCCAAGTAGTCACACTTAAATGCTCGTGATTAAGTCATACTCATTCTGCATTTAACAACAAGAATAGTAAATGATGATAAAGAAATATTAACTAAGAAAACAATAAATAACAATAACAATTAAAAATAATAATTAAACAATTAAAACTAAGTGAATGCTACAATGATGAAGTAATCTTGATCTTTATTTTTGATCATGTGCACGTCCAAGTACTTCACACTCAAATAAAGGTGCTGCACAATTACAAGCATCACATTGCGGGCATGCACTGGGAAAATAATCTAACTTCTATAGAAACAAAATGCAAGGGCTTCACTACAACTAACTTGAAGCTACCTAAATAATGTGGAAGGCCCTCTTATTTATAGGCCGGGATAGGCAGCTGCGTAAATGGGGCCACATTGATGTAGGAAGGCTACGTCAATGGGCCCGCGTCGATGTGGCCGCGTATACGGGGCCCCATATATGTGGCCTAGTCGACGCATTGACTATATAGCGCTTCATCACTAACCTTAGTTGACACCATGGATGTTGCAAACACCATGTAAGCCCTTTGCATCTGTTTCGGCATAACATCATGTAAGTCCCAGTTTGATCGACAAGACTATTTTGGGCACCCTACCTCTATTTCTAGCAAGCCGTCATGCAAACATGGGATCAAAGTTGTATGATCGTGGGCTTCTTGGTCTACCATTCTAATCTCTAATGTTTTTAGTTGCTACATGTGGTTACCAACAACAGTGAACAACAATGCAGTGTGCAACAACAATCAACAGATGTTGCAAGTGCACAACTAGAGATGTAGCCAATGGTCAGTAGGTGCATGGTAACATGTGGTAGACATGGCAAATAGTAGCATGCATCCACAATCGAAGGTGACTCATGTCAACAACTAGTGGTTGTATATGGTGTAGAGGGGTTGATCCTACTGGGGGTCGAGGTCATGTTTGTATTTTTGTAGCACTTGTACTACTGTTTGGGATACTCCTCATCATCCTTGTTCTCCTCCTACACATATGCGGTGCTACTACTGGGTGATTGAACATTGGGCAGTAACCAGTACAATGAGTGGGGGTAGCAACTAGTAATAGCAAGTAGTAGTAGCAAGAGACTTGGGAGAATTTTAAATTTAGTAGTCATTTTACTATTTCTTATCAAGTCTTTAAATTTAAGACTATTATTCAATTTAAGTTCTTCCAATTTTCTAGTTTAATTTACTTTTTTTGGAATGTCACATAGCCCTGTCCAATAAATACTATTCCCAAGTTTGCATACCCATATGGGAGGTGCCCTAGGTGATAGTTTCTCCAAACAATTTTTTCAAGTGTTAGTGTATCCAAATTTACACATCAACATAGACATGTCTTGTAATATAAAATACGATACAATATACTATCTTTAGTCAATGGTATGCATCCATTTTTGCTACTTGTTATTTCCTGTTGCTCCTCAAGATGATGAACTATCTATTAACTTTGTTATTTTTATATCCATTTAATTTTCTTGTAGATTTTTTACATTGCATAGCATTACTATTGCCTCGCATTTCACACATCTTTCTATAGTTTGATGTGAAATGATGTCATCATCTCGATGAGTTTAATTTTTTTGATTTCAAATAAAATGAAAATCTTAGCATTATTGATCAATTTTGTTTTCAAGTAAAAATAAAAATATTAGCAGTATTGATCAATCGATGATTGTCATGCTGAAACATTATGTCAGCTCCAAATACAACGCTTTGAAAATTGGGATGAAGTATTTCGCAAGAAGTGCACTGAAAATGGAAGCCCTTGGCACTTTTTTTATCAATGCTAAAATTAATCAAAAAGGTATGATTCTCGTTACCTCTAATATCTTTTAACTGAGTTATAAAGGAAGACATAAATCTCTATGTTTGTTAGTACACTCATACATGGTAGGGTATAGGATAAACTATGTAAAAGAAATGGTTGGAATTGAATTCTACTAAATATTGGTATTAGAATTATTAAATTATATAATTGGATATTTGCAAGGTGCTGAATTTTTGTTTTTCCATGAAAATTCATTTATGTTATGCATTTATATTAGTGATCAAATAGTATTCATGGGAACTTGCTGCATCCCATGTAAGGGCATTTCTAATTTAGGTTTGAAATCTTCTAGTAGTTAGCATAAGTTCATAATCCCAACCATTACCTATTATTTTATTTAGTGCTACGTTTTGTTTTATTTAAAGGGGAAATTTTGTTTTACCTAATGAAGTTTATGACCATTGTCAATATATTTGTAAAATTTGTTTGCCCCAAAGTTACACCAGGTTTAGCATGATAGCTACATGTTCAGTTGACCTTTGAATGTCCCAATTTATAGGTGATTTGTTGGAAGCACCTTTATTTTTTTGATTTTTTGGATTCTACCTTGTAGTATGCAAAAGATCTTTAGATTTTCCTATTGGTAGATTAAGCAAAAAAAAAAAAAAAATAGTCACACCCTAAAACTTCTAAGAATGTTTCACTAAACCTTATCCATAAGTTTGTAGGTAAAACAAAGAGAAAACAAGAATTTTTTCCCTGGTTTTGGTCGAGAGGCTAACATGTCTAGCACAATGGTGGGTGCAAGAGGGTTGAAGTTTGTCAACATATATTCTCTATTTTTTATTTCAAATGAAATAGAAACATCACCACATTAGAACATTGGTTTTTATCTGGTTTTTTACAACAACCAACAATGGAAAATGATGGAAAATTGTGAGAGATGTCCCAAGTGGTGGTTCTCTTGGGCTCTCCCCACCCACCCCAGCTTGGTGGTACCAAGCTAGCAACAGGACAACCTCCTGTTGCAACTCTCTTCTCTAAGTCCTCTTCCTTCCCTCTTCTCCGTGGAGAACTACATGGCCCTGATTCTACGAAGGTCGTAGATATGTAGGTAGCCAAGACTAGATAGTTTTGGTGCGGTGCCATGCCACACCTTGTACCAGATCGTGAGGGATCTGGGGGTGAGGTACCTTCCCTTGTAGGTGCATCGTCTCCCCTCCCATCGATGTGGTCTACAAGGTTGTGTGTGTGCTTGTTTACTTGGTTCTCTTCTACTTGCACTCGTGAGAGGCTTGCTTGTTTGAGGCGTATCCCCCAGGTTTTCCGCCCCAGATCCATTGGATCTGCGTGAATTCCTTGGGGTGCCGGGCAACATCGGGGCAATGTTGTTACAAATGGTATCAGAGCTGTATAGTTTTAGCTATTGGTAAAATTTTTTTTGCTAAGTGGTTATCAAGGTTTGTGGTTTGTGAGGTTTCCGATAGAAACTAGCTAACCCCATTCTCAACTTTGGCTAACCACTCCCTTGGAGGGTAGCCTTATGCTCTTTGGTGGTGTTGCTCCATTGAGCTTGTTTGGTTAATGGTCCCTTTGGATTGATACCTAGGTGATCTAGGATCATATCCTTATGTGCTTTGAAGAGTTTCTTGATGGCAATGTTCTTCACTCTTCATAAGGGGATAGATGAGAAATTGTGAGCAATTGATGTATGTTGCTCTCCCTAAGGAGATAAACGATGGTGTTGTGGTGATGTCCTTCACTTGTTTACTTGTGGTTGGACTAGTTGTGATTGTATGCGATATGGTTGAGAGGAGTTCTACTAGAAACTTAAGAATTTTTTTGCTCAAGGAGCTCCCATCTCAGGTCTCCAGTGATTCATCTGGGATGAATCGGACCAAGTCTCTGCTTCGGTTTCCACCCAGATGACATGTTCGAGATGGCATTTGTTGAATCGTGCAGGATATGATATCCTTGGCACTTCCACTCACCCTAGATATAGTGAGTATGGGAAAATACAAATTGGGACAAGATGGTTCCCAAGTACCTCAGGTTGGAGGTCTTTCGGACATGTGCTCTTGGTGAGCCTTGTTCTGGGTGGACGAAGACCGTTTCCAGTAGACTTTGTACATTCATGTTTGCGATTGTATGTTTGTCTATTTTTGTACGCATGTCTTCTTGGTTGCACTTTCAAATTCTACATGCGTGTTATCATGGTTGCGTCTATCATTCGTAACGCAAGGCTTAAATGTTTTACGCGGTATGATGACTTATTGTTGGGAACGTTGAGGATGAAGTGGTTGTTTGTGTCATCCCAAAGCCAAATGGCTATTGTCTTGTTTAACAACGTATTGTGCATGAGGCATGATTGACCTTATTATTGATCCTTGTGATTTTTGCTCCTTGTTGAGCCGGTGGTGTTGCTTGTGGCATCACTATTTTGATTGGTGACATTCTTGGTCATTCTAATTTGAAGACTACTGGTGTGGGTCATCCTATTGTTGGTTCTTATTGAGACCACACCTCTTTTAATGAGAGTCTTCTTGTGAATGCATCCTTCATGATGTTGCTCATTGTTGCGAGAATTGGTTTGATGCCGACTTGTTGCTAGATAGACCTTGGTCTTCCTCCTTATTTCTGGGTTGAGTTGATGATTGTCTATTGCCCATGACTCATATGAGTGTGTTGAAATTTTGGTCCTGGTTGAGGCTAGTGTTAGTTGTTGGGAATTATTTTTGTGTATGAATCTTGAAATTCTGAGAGTGTGCTATCTCTCTCTTTGTGTGCCTCATGATGAAATCGTTTGTTTGAGTGGGGATAGGATTCCTCCATCAATGTTTTGCATGATTGATCTCTATACATGTTGTTGAGGTCTTGAATTTTATGATGCGCAAGAGTGATATCTCTTTGTTATATGATCATGCTTGATGGTTGTGAATGAGGTTGTTGTGCTAATCATGTTCTTGCTAACTTCTATGTTTCTGAGGTTGTGTCTCAGTGTTTTCAAGTAGCACAGGTATAAAGATGTAGCCAATGGTAACCTTAGTTGATTCTGTGACCACTATGTCTATGGGGAAGACATGTGCTCCTGAGACATTCATGAACTGATTATTTGGTCTCAGAATCCCAACATTGGGTTGTGGATTTATCAGTACCTTGGCTATGATGCATCAGTAGGCACATCATGATTTGTTTGCCTCTCAGTGCTGGGGGAGCACTAACAGAGGACAGTGATCTGTCCTAGCCCCTACAGATATTGGGCTAGCAGATGGCATGAAATGGTATCCTTGGCCATGATGGATACTGATGGCCCAAGAGTGACCAATGCAATGAGGTCCCACTATGGCAGGATGGTGGATACTCAGTTGGTGTGTTTCCGTATTCGATCGTTGCATTCGTGTCTTGAATTGTTCTCATTCGAGATTACCCGTGTAGTCGGTTCAGTGTGACAGTAGATCATGTATCTTTTGAGACAGTGCTATAATGACAGATGATCATTTATGCTTCGTGACAGAGACAGGTTTTTCTCAAAATAACATGGTTCTTTCTTAGTATGCTCTTGGTGGCCTAAATCTTCCAGCCTAGGAAGGGTTTGGGTAGTTTGTCCTACAGCCTTTTAGGCTTGGGTAGCATTCCCAAATATCATGTATGTTCCCATATATGAATGTAATCTGATCCTTGGATGTGAAATGTACCCTTGTGGTATTCTCAATTTGGTTGTATGCACTCAAAAGTGCTGGATGTATTACCTATATGAATCAGTTGTCTCCTGGTTGTATGCCTATGCCACACACTGTGACAAGGCCAAGCTTGATGTATGGTGTTTTCCTGGTGCTTGTTTTAAAGCGCCCTTGCTATATGTTGTAAATGGCCTTTGTGCCTTGATGTATAATTTTGCTGAAAACCTCATGAGAAATGCTTTAGTTGTGATACGGTGTTGTAACAAATGGACCAGGGCATGTCCTTGCCCATTATGCTCTTGAACTGGTGCCATGTATTCTTGATGATGTTGGCATGCCTAGATGGTGTATGCTTCGTGAACATCCTTAAGACAGGAAAAATCTTGGGAACACATTTTCTTGTGTTCCTGGACTGGTAAAGATCTTGTCCATAGATGATCATTCATGACTGAAATTCACATCAATGTGATGTCTAACGGTGGGTTTGAGTAGAGTTCTGGGTAGTGGCACCTAGAGTTGCTCTTCCATGTTGGAAGC
>MNCI01010006.1:280748-292812 GCA_015680685.1 Gnetum montanum | reverse complement strand
CCCTCAGGTGGCTCTCAAGTGTTACAAAACCCACCTTGGCTTGGTGGTACCAAGCTAGCAACAGGACACCCTCCTATTGCAACTCTCTTCTCTAAGTCCTCTTCCTTCCCTCTTCTCCGTGGAGAATTACATGGCCCTGATTCTACGGTGGTCGTAGATATGTAGGCAGCCAAGACTGGATAGTTTTGGTGCGGTGCCATGCCATACCTTGTACTAGATCGTGAGGGATATGGGGGTGAGGTACCTTCCCTTGTAGGTGCATCATCTCCCCTCCCATCAATGTGGTCTACAAGGTTGTGTGTGTGCTTGTTTTCTTGGTTCTCTTCTACTTGCACTCGTGAGAGGCTTGCTTGTTTGAGGTGTATCCCCCAAGTTTTCTGCCCCAGATCCATTAGATCTTTGTGAATTCCTTGGGGTGTTGGGCAACATCTGGGCAACGTTGTTACAAAAATACTATTTTTTCTTGGAGAAAGTTCTCATTTTATTTCCATTTCTAATTTCACTCCATTCAGAAAACCATCAAAAATTTCAAAAAATTAACAAAGCCATCCCAAATTTTTAAGTTTGTTTTATTGTAGCTGCCCAACTACCTTTTTTCATTCAATACACTTTCAAAAATTTTCGATTTTATTTTGGAAATTTAGATTTCATTTCCACTAACTTGATAATTGTAGTTAATGAACCCTTAGAAAATTTTTATTCTAATTTCAAGCCTCTCTATAGTGTTGTGCTATTTAAGCTTCCAATGTGTCAATTTTTTGTTTCACAGAGATGAAACACCTCCTTCAATTGCAGCCATTATCTTAATCAAGCATGACATGAAAAGTAGCACCATGAAATTGGTGATAGCAATAGTAAAGACAACTACACAATGATGGACACTATGAAAACCAGCAACTACACATTGACAGACACAACGCTTTGCTACCAAACTTCTACTCCCCCAACTATTTCACTAATATCCAAAATACACCTATAGCTCTAACATGTGCTTACCTTAGATTATTCACAAATGTTTATCATTGCAAATTTTTATTTAATTTTATATTTATTCATATAAGTAGACTATTTTTCTCATTAAGCACTTGAATTTTCCATGTTTGTTTGAAAAAAAAGACATTAAAATCTCACTGTATTTTTATAATTAATGTTAATGATTATAATTCATAAAATTCTGATAATGATTATAATGACTTTTTCCTTTAATATTACCATTGGTTAATAAAATATAATTATATGGTTGCATAGTTTTGGACAACATCACTTTTATATTTAAGCATCATGTTTAAGGATGATGACATGGAATATTTAAATTTATGCATTTTCAAAAATAAGAATCTTGCTACTATTAGTTCCAATAGGGAAGGTGTAGAACACTCTTTTCAAGATCAACTATAGCAACCATTTATTGCAATAGATAATGTGATTCATGGAGGTTGTGGTAGTGGGTGTGGGCATGGGTGTGGACGAGGTGGAGGACGACCATGAATCCTATAAACTAGAACTCCAAAATTGATGACTACAAAGGAGAGAAGATGATTTTACCTACGAGAAGCAAAATGACGTGAGCAAGAATGACAATGGATTCTACGAGATTTAATAGTGCAATAAAAAATTTATTTAAGAATTTTTAATATATTAAAATAAATATTTTACGTATGCAAATATTATTGTGTTATTTACATATTTACATTGCAAATAGTTTTTTAGACTGCGTCAACTTCGAATGCATTCATCCTCAACAATGATCCATATTATTGATAATGATAATACAAATAATCTACAAGAAACACAAGTTATTATTGTCTTCCCATATTCATGTTGGTATAAATTGTTAATCAATACTTTATTCACATTTCCTAACATTTTGCAGGACATTAAAATGCATCTATGCTTGTTATTCAAGCAACATCCATGCCAGAAATCATAGATGTAGAAGAAGAACAATTGCAACAAGATCAGGAACAAACATAGTATAGCAAGAATGAGCACTAAATAAGGCAACATTGACATTTTATTAAATGAACAAAGCTATAGATGTTGCCAATGTACCAACAATGGAAATGCCTTGTTTAGAAGCTGCTCAGTCTTTTCCAAACTTGAAAAAGACATATATAGAATTTGCTCATGTAATACAGAATTTTAATATTACAGTTAGAAGTTTTGTAAAAGTACATTCTGGTAATGTATGGAATGAAATGTTTCTT
Source organism: Gnetum montanum (assembly GCA_015680685.1). Classification (NCBI taxonomy): domain Eukaryota; kingdom Viridiplantae; phylum Streptophyta; class Gnetopsida; order Gnetales; family Gnetaceae; genus Gnetum; species Gnetum montanum. The sequence goes on along the minus strand of MNCI01010006.1, from coordinate 290,605 downwards.
GACATATTATTGGATTCAACTAGAAGTAGAGGATCCACATGAAATAGGTGCATTAATGAAAAGAAACAAAATATTCTTGACAGTTTTGGTTATGAGATCAAACAATTTTCTGTTGAAAATAACATGGATCTAGGAATCCAACCACTTGTCCTAGCTTATTTAACTAAGGATGAAGAAATGTTAATTGCAAAAATCAATCCCATATTACAAGTTACACATACAGTTGATGGACAGTTCAAATATAAAATTCACACAATTAGCTTTTCTCAAGATGTCACACAGATTACTAAGAGACTTCCTCTTAAAATTAAAGATATCCCTTTCTTGATATTGAGAGAAGTAGATCAAATAGACACTGAGTATAATTTTATTGTTAACAAGAGATAGGTTTATGAAGCCTTAATTTTTAAGAAGGTAAATGATCTGTACTATCACAATGTTGAGATCGATATCCATGCATTAAATGATGTTGCTGACATCAATGATGTTAACATATTCCATAGCATTTCTTATATTCCATTGTGAGAAAAAGATGGAGACATGGGATTGTATTTTAAAGGTCTTTTACTTTAAATAGATAAAGAAAACATTACCAATCATATATTGTTAGTTGCATAACGTCTTGGAATTGTAAGAAAGGAAATTGATTGGATAAGAGCATGGATGCATAATCGATCATTGTAGGATTTAGATTTTGCTGAGTAGCCTTCCATGTATGATTCTCCTATTAATGAGTTTAACATGATGAGGTTGTTTATGATGACATTTCTAAGTCTTTTTCCTGAAGGAATATGCAATTTTCTTGAACAAAGAGCTAAAGATGTCAAACTGCATGAATATACAAAACATCTTATTCACTAGAAAGATGGTAGATTTGGATGCCACAAGCATTTTAGGTAAATATTAATTCTCCATTTGTTTGTTATTTTCATTATTTATAATATTTTTTATAACATTTAAGCAATTTTGTATGATTTATTTTTAGTTATTATATCTATAATGTCATTAGAAGAAGATGGGCAATGGAATCTACTATTGTATTGTTGTTAAAAAAACATTGTTGATGCATCTATAACTATTGAGGAACTATGGGAACAATTGCATAATGCTCCATCACATGTCATTGTTGATAATTTGATGTGATATGGTACATCCATTCGTGGTACACTATCTTATTTGAGAAAATGTAAAGCAGAGCTAATAGACATGGTGAATCAACTGGGAATACCTACTATTGTTTTTTACTCTAAGTGCAGCAGATCTCTATTCACTTGAGTTGCATAATATAATGGAAGGAGATCTACCTTAAAACTCATCAGAAGTTAAACGTTGAAGGTAAAGTAAAATCATAGAAAATCCACATATAGTTGCAAAGTTTGTGCATCATCGTCACATTACATTTCTTAAAATAGTTTTGATGAATGAATTCCATGTTGTTGACTATTGGACACGATATGAGTGGTAGCATCGCATATCTCCACATGTGCATGATTTTATGTGCATACAAGGTGCTCCAAAGGTAGATAAGCTCAATCATAATGATCCTCATGTCATGCGTAAGGCAAAGGAATTTTTTGATTTAATAAATGCATGGAATATAAGATTTATAGCTAATGGACATATAAATAATGTAAGTTCTCATTTATCTTTTATGTTCTGTACACAAAGTTCCTTGCTAATATTACTTAGAATATGTAGATATTAATTTCTCCATTGTTACTTCTTTCAATCTATCTTCTCACTTAAGCTTTACATGTAAATATGTTGCATCATCTATGTGAGTTGATTACTGAACAACTACAATGTATGGATCTAGAAATTGATTATGCTGATTTACTTAATGTGGTTCAAAGACATATTATATACAAACCCAATGTATGCTTATGAAAATGTAATTGCATAGAAGTTTACAAGTACCTCTTTCTAATCAAATTGTTATACCATTACTATTTCCTCACAATTGCATTCATTTTTATTAGGAAGTATACTTTAATTTATCATGGAAAAAAATTATATAGATATTCAACTTCGTATCTATCAATTCTAGGTACAATGCTCCTTAGTTGTTATCTTTGGAATCCACTCTTCAGAGAGATCTAGAAAATAATAATGAGATCACTTACATTCCTCAAAGAAATGATTCAAGGCTTAATGTTCATAATAGAATGATGCTTTAGACATGAAGGAAAAATAAAAATTTTTAGCTAGTAATGTCATGATATGTTGTCATAAAATACATCGCAAAATATGCAATGAAAATAAAGAAGAAATCCTAATCTTTTCATGACATGTTGTTGCAAATTTTTGACTCCAAGGATCCTCATGAAGATGCTTTATTAGTCTACAGAAGGCTCATGAAGGATGCTACTATAGATAGAGACAATGGTGCTATGGAGGTCTATCACATGTTGTATGAGCATCCTTTGGTAAACTGCATTCATGTTTTCTACATACTCAATGTTTCTTGAGATGTGTACAAAAAGTTTAAATTAATTTACATGAAACTAATGAAGTTGAAAACTATACAAATCTTATTAATATGTATCATTGCTACAGGCTGTTAAAGAGTATAATTGCAACATGAAGAATAAGAACAACCCAAATTGGAATCTGCATCATCCAGAGCCAAATGCTATTGTTAGATATTATCCCAAGTTTCTCATCCCATAGAAGTAAGGGGAATAAAAATGGATTGAATAATATTTGGCTATGTTGTTGTTACATTATCTGTTAGAGATGTGAAGCGAGATATTGGTTCTAATGATGAGGAAATTTAAATGAAGTGGTTGTCCTTTCAACATCTATATGTAGCATTAGAGATTAATACTGAAGAAGAATTTCAGCGAACTTTGCAAGAAGAAAAATAATTTGTAGATGTAACTCCCTAGGTGTAGGATCATGAGGAATATGATTTTAAAATCCTAAATTGTCATCTCTTATCCACATGCCATTTTCAAAGAACAGAATTAGAGATGCTTGGGCTATGGGATGTTGATATAATGCATGATTGGACGTTACAGTATTCGGGAGAGGATGTTTCAAAGTTCGCTATAAGTTTTATTACGATCAATAAATCATATTACTCCATGATTGTTATTGATCATGAATACAGTGCCTATGATTCTGATGAGCTGGGTGCAAAGCAAAAGGAATGCTATAATAAAATTGTAGGGCACATGATGTTTTCACAATCAACAAATGAAGTTGTTTCCCCTTTATGAATGATTATCCAAGGAACAACTGGTACAGGAAAGTCATTTCTTATAGACGTGATTCATAATGCTTTCATGAAATACTAGAATGAAAAACATAATTCTTTGCTTGTAATGACACCCACAGGAGTTGTAGCATTTAACATTAATGCAGCAACCATTCATTCTAATTTGAACATTGGAATAGGCACCTACAAAGAACACATTTCCTCTGCAAAGATAAGTATACAACATTGAATATCACAAGTAAGATATATAATAATTAATGAAATGAGTTTTGTGGGGGGAAGATTAATACAAAGCATTGATAGATGACTAAGAGAAATTTTTCTAGAGCATCACAATGAAGTTTTTGGAGGAAGATTAGTTTTATTGATAGGTGATTTGGGTCAGCTTCCTCCCATGCTTGATGTTGTGCCTTATGCATCTAGGAATTTAGATATTATAGGGGTTTGGCAATCATTTCATACCTTTGCTATTTTAGATGCAGTTTATTATCAGTCTAGAAATGATCCTCAACAACAAAGATTCAAGGAAGTATTGATGCATATCAACGAAGAAAAAAGCCATGATGAAGATTATAATTTCTTAGGTGCTCAAATGAATCTTCCATCTAGTTCGAGGGGATTAGACAGTTTTGAGGAATCAATGCACTTATATGATATGAAGAATAAAGTCCAATCACATAATAAGATGATGTTGCAAATAATGCAAAGCCCTATTACTGTGTGGAGTAGATAGAGATCCCCATGGATTCAAAATCTCAGATGATGATGGTGATGATATTGAGCGATCTCTACTTATATGTGAAGGTTCAAGGGTAACTCTCATAGTTAACCCTTAGCCTGAAGTAGGATTGGTGAATGGTGCACTTGGCATGATTCATAGTATTATGTATCATCCAAGTAAACATCCACTTGCATTACCATCATATGTTGTTGCTGATTTTGACTCCTACATTGGATGTCCCTTTGATAATAGTAATTCCCATTATGTCCCTTTGGGAAACCACTCTACTAGCTTAAAAAAAATTAAATTTTACTCATTTCCTACCAAACCTTCTACTAGGGAAACCTAGGGAAATCTTTTTCCAACTTCTTCTAATTGTTTCCTAACTTGGAATAATCAATTCTAGAACTTTTCCAATCACATTGGTCATCTCTAGCTTCCTAGGATCATCTTTTATTAAAATTTAACCTTCAGGAGAGAGACATCTCCTAAATATGGGAGATGTCCCCTCCATGGGGAGGACATCTACTCTAGGTTAGAGATGTCTTCTATGAGACATCTCCTCAATTACAAGACATCTCCTCTGAACCCAAGGCATCTTCTGTCAAGTTTAAAACATCTTTTATGAAGATTGAGCTCTCAGGAAATACATCCCTTATCCTCCAAAACATCTTCACAGAGCCTAAAACCTACAAAACACACATGTAGTCCCTAGATCAAAGGTGTTATGTCTTCACCTTTAATTCATCTAACATAAAGAAAATTTGCTAATAATCTTAATTAACTTGGGGGACACATATGATAGAGTACTAATGAAAAACATCCCTAATAAATATATTATAGTGATTCAAGATATGTATAGGGAGTTATTATTAAAATCAGAACAATTTATGGGATCACATATGATATTCTAGTTATGTAGGTGTGCATCCAGGGTTTACAATTAGCCCTTACTTGTTTGTTATTGTCATGAATGAATGAACTAATGAAATATAGGATGAAATTCCATGGTCTATGTTGTTTGTGAAAAATATCATATTGGTGGATATATCTTGAGAAAATATTGCTTAAAAATGGAAAAGCAACCACATGCTCTAAAATCAAAAGGATAATTTCAATAAAAGTATAAATAATGATGGAATAGAAGTAAGAATTCAAAAAAAAAATCTCACAAGAAATAATTCCTCCACCTAGGATCAATGTTAAAATCAAATATTGAAAATAAACATAGGCTAATAGTGTTTTATGTGATAAAAACATTTCAATAATAATAGGGGGAAATTATTTGTTTTAAACTTTCTAAGAAAAAAATTTCTTTAATGTAAATTGAGCTATGCAATCGTTCCTTTTGAAAAAATCATGAAAAGAAAATATGATTTTAAGAATGCAAATGAAAAGAAAAAATTTAGTTTGAAATATTCCATGTAAATACTTTAAAACAAATTCCATGTAAAAAAGGAACATGAAAAGAATGAAAGTAAATTCCATGTAAAAAGAAAACATGTGCAATCCTTGAGAAAGCTAACTTACAAGGGGTCTAACATTATAAGATGAGAGTATAAGTGAGTTACACTGAATATGGGTAAAAGGAAACATTCTATTTTATATGGCAAAAACATGTGTCTGAATACAAAGTATCTTTATTTATTTGGATAAGTCAATTATAAAGCACCGAAGAAAGTTTGGAAAATGCTTGCACTCACATGTCTTGAATGTCTAAAAATTCAATAGCATCATGTAAGAGATTTATTTCAAGGTTTATATATCTATATGTCAATTAGCCGAGATGATTTTAAATAACATGATTTTAACCAAGCCCAACTATTGGACAAGATAACAAGAAAACTAAAAATGGAATCACTCATCCCTTCTCTGTTTCTCTACCACTTACCTAATTTAGTTTTACCCTCTTAGTCAAGTTTGTTCTATCTTTGTTTTTTCATTGTGTTTTTGAGAAATAAATCTCTTGCATAAATAACACTAAAAAATGCAATGAACAAAAAAATACAACACAAACTTAATTTAGAGGTAAAACTAAATTGGATAAGTGGTAGAGAAATAGAGGAGGGGTGAGTAATTCTATTTTTAGTTTTCTTGTTATCTTGTCTAGTAGTCGAGCTTGGTTAAAATCATGTTATTTAAAATAATCTCAACTAATTGATAGAGAGAGAGAGAGAGAGAGAGAGAGATNTATATATATATATATATATATAAGCTAGTAGAGTGGTTTGGTAGGCAATGAGTAGAATTTAATTATTTTTTTAAGTTTTTAAGTTATCAATTATCATTATAAACAATAAATATAAATGTTGAATTTGTTAAAATATTAAGAAAACTATTTAAATAACATCACTATTTGCATTTCAAATAATATATACTGATAAACATAAATTGGTAGAAATAAAATTTTATATATTTTGTATATGTTGATGAAGGAATACATTGCATAATTATTGCAACAAACATTACAGAGTTGTAGAATAGGATTGAAAAAAGGAAAAATATAATGATAAGTATGAACTCAATATGCCTAATCCTCCAACTGAGCAAAATGAACTTCCTATGCAATTCTACTATAGAGATATTTAGTATTTGAAATCTTTCTGTATGTTTACACAAATAAAGGAGGATGAATCTTCAAAGAATCAATGGTCTTATCTCTAGATAATGCAACAAACATTAGACCCGTAACTTCTCTTAAACTAATGTTAATAGTAGCCTTATCTAGTGTCATTCCTTGTGATTTATGAATAGTCATGGCCCATGCCAGCTATAATGTAACTGATGCGATGCTCCTCAGACCATAGGTATAATTGGTACATGATGTGAATTACTATTATCAAAGGGACATCCATTATAGGAGTCAAAATCAACAACAACATACAATGGTAATGTAGGTATCTAGATAGTTACTCGTTGATCGTAGTTTGTTGTCTTCCCACATAGACTAGTATATGCTTTGTCACATATGGTTTAGTCTAGAGTGATGTGTATGATGTGGTTTCTAACCTAGTGCTACTCCTAGAGGCAATGGAAAATAACTTTAATTAAGCTAGGAGGTAAAGGGAGAGAGAGTTAAGCTACTAGGAAGTGCTACTCCTAGTAGTCAATGCATGGAAAGATCATCAACGGGGTCACGTTAACATGGCCATGTTGATAGGGCTTAGTCGATGCAGCCCAGTCAATGTTGTCCACTAGATACTTCATCATACCCCCATGACTAAATAACAACTCATTCTCAAGTTAAAAAAATGAGAACAAGTGTAATTAATTACATAGTGGATAGGTATGGGATTATTAACTACTAGGAATTTACTCATGTTGCAGTGTGGAATTAAACAAAACAAAATTGGGACATAGACACGGAGTGTAGAATGAAAAATTGTTGGAACTCATGTGGTTCCTAGCGATGATGGCTCTTTTGTGGGCCTCTTCCCCTTGTCTTGTGCTCCAGGTTTCTGAGATTGATACTGTTGAATAAGTGCATGATGTTTCTTCTCTTTTATTCGAGGATTATGAGCTATCCATGCTAATGTTCCAATGTTTGCTGGAGTTGACACTTCCCATGGACACAGCAGCTATGAGAACACTTGATTAGCCTTGACATACCATGTCACAAATAGTTGTTGTTCCTCTTCATAGGCTCTAGTCTTGACCTCTCCACCTCTTTCTTAGCTAGATTGTGCAGTGATAGGAGTTTCCTGATGGATGCTGAATGATTGTGCCTCCTACTCTGCATGTTTTGCATGAGGTCCCTAGCCTCTACCTCCTCCTGGATGTTCAGTTGCACCTTGAGAAGGTTCTCCTTATTATTCTCACATCTATAATCACATAGAGATAAATTATTAGTAAGGTTATTTAAAGAAGTTAAATTATCTCATACCTTACTCATTACCTTTAATAAATGTTGAATTCTTTGCATAGTATGATTTTAGAGTTAGAAATTTTTCAAGGAAGTTGTCCTAAAAGTTTAATGTCGAACCTAATTTGTTTAGGTGACACATAAAAGGACATGTAATGGTTTTGAGGAACGTATGAGAAAATGATGACAAAGGAAAGAATAGATTTGACAATGAAGTACTTAGAGGGTATAAAATGATGTCGTGGTGTGCAACAAGTACAAATTACAAAAGTCATGAAAGTGGATCCTCCCCAAAGTAGGTTCCAATCTATAATTCCCTTGCGTAACCACACCTTAAAATGTCCATAGGCACTAAAAGGGTTAAAGGCAATTTGCACCTGTGCAATAAAAAATACACATATTAAAACCATTGTGATGAGGTATGAATTCTATGCCACATAAGACACAAGTTATAAGTATTTGAACCGTGAGATGAGATGAATCGTAGAAGGGATTGCAGAGATTGGGATGTGAGGTAACTTACCCTAGGCACAATGAATCCTAATTGTAGGGCATGATTAATGTGTTATTAGCCTGTCGTTCCAAAATCAAGACCAAGTCTATTCCTTTGATTAGTGACATTACATTGTTTCATCCAATGATGGACAACCATAAGAGCATCATGACAGTAAGGCGTACAATCACTTGGCATTTTTTTCAAGGGAGGAGTGATTTGGAATTCCTTTATGGCACATTTGTTTTTGTCTAGCCACTTTGGCACACTTTCTCTTTTTTTTTTTTTTGTGATCCATAAACTAGAGAAGTCCCCTACCTTCAGGCATGGGTGCATATCTTTCTAGTGGGACCCCCTAGAATAGCATTGGGTTTCTTTATTAAGTGCCTTTATTACTCTTACTCCCATTGTCATAAGATCTACAAGGATCTTAGTACAACTAGGTTGCATGATAGCACCTACAAATGTCACCAAAGGAATCCACAAGTTGCCTTGATGTCACACCTTGGTCATTCCCTCTTTGTCCATTATTTTTTTCTTTGGGAATAATAAGCACAAAATTACTTTAAGTTTTCATGATGAAAAGAATATCATTGAACCCAAAGTAGAACCTCTTATTAATAGAATGGGTGGGTGGATGTTGTGGGCTCATTGTCCAAATAATTAATCACCTAAGACTTGATAGCATAGGACAACACCTCAACCAATAAGTCACATGAGTATTTTATTTGCCGATGAGATTACCCTCAAAAAGATAACAATAAATTGAAAATGAAAAAATTGGAAAACAAAAAAAATAAAAAATTGTAAAATCAAAGAAAAGGAAAATCATTTACTAATTCTGTTTGTTAGAATGGAGGATATCCCCCATAACTAAACTTTTGAGCATGGCTAAAATTAGTAAATAGAAAATGCGGATCCATGCATGTGGGAAATATTAGAGTATGGTCATATCCAAACCACAGGGTGCCTTTTGATGTGGTGGCTGGAATGTACCCAATTTGGGGTTCACACACTTGATTAAAGTTGGCATAGTGGGGCAAATTATAAGATGTGGTTATGTGATAAGGAGTTGATCCATTACAACACCCATGACCATAAGATGGTATGCAAGGATTGATATGTCTCCCCATGTGGCTATATTCATTAGGCTGCATGGTTGTTGGAGTGTTGATTGGTGGCCCAGATAGAGTCACAAGAGGCATTGAGTTTGAGGGAGAAGATGCATCACAACGCTAAACTCATGCTGAGTTGGTGGATGCAGTGGTTTTAGAACTATGTTGTCTCTTTCTATGGTCATGCCTAAATAAAGGATGCTTTCGATGTTGTGGAGGACCTCCATTGCTATTGATAGTAGTAACACAAGTAACGTTCATGGGTTGGTGCTATGGTGCAAAACCTTTTGGCATAGCTAGTCGTGATGTAGAAGGGGGTGAAGTATGAGAATATTGAGGTTGAGGAGAAGTGTAAGGCACATGAGGTGGTGATCTTGTTGGAGAGGACATGGGTGGATAGTACTCAGGAGAATGATAACGATGAAGTGAGGTAGAGGATGCTGATC
>MNCI01010006.1:242997-280350 GCA_015680685.1 Gnetum montanum | reverse complement strand
AAAGATGATTCCACCTCCTTGAAGTGAGTTGATTTCTCCTCTTCATGATCATGGATCCTTGCTAAGTTGAGATTTTGGTCCTGTTGAGAACTTTCAACATTCTCCAATTTAGCTATTTCTCCTTCTTCTTTTGCTACATGTTGGATAAGCTTTTGGAGTTGATGGGTCCATAGCTCATATAGTTGACTTGGGGCATAAATCCCTAGGGTCTCCCTTATTTCATTACAGAGCCCATCCATGATGTGGTACATTAGCCTTTCCTCGGAGAATCCATGGCCTGGGCAATTGTTTAACAATGAATAGTATCTTTCTAAGGCCATGTCCAAGGGTTCATGCTGCCCTTGTTTCCATTCTTGGATTTGTCANATAACCTCTTGTATAGGCATTAAGCTCTTAGTGGCTAGTAGGGGTTTATTGTCACTAAGTAGGTTGTGAGTTTGTAAGTTGAGATGATGTTATCCTTGTTCATGTTGTCATTCTCGATATTCTTTGTGAGATCGATTTTTAGTTCTATGCTAATCCCTTGAAAGATAGTCATCCATGTCACAATCTGACGTTGAAGGAGTAGAGGAGGAGAAAGAACTAAAATAATTGTCCTAACTTTTGTAAGTTTTTCAATCATCCCCTAACAGATTTTGGTTAGTTATTGAGAAGGTCCTAGGCCTTACGGGCCCCCTCATTCCATGGGATGCCCCATCTTCACTAGGAGTGTCTGAGTTGGATGAAAAAATTCCTTCAGTATCATTGGGATGTCTATGAACATATAAAACTCCTACATAAGATTGAGTACTCCAAACTTCTTCATTGGTTCCCCAATGAATTGCCTTGCTAGATGTTGCGTTATCACTATCTTGTGAAAGAGACATTGTTGTGAACTATGTGTGACTTAATTGAATTTAATTTCTTTGTTTGAAAGATATATTGTTAATACTTTGTTACAGCGATCTTGTATGGTATAACTAATCTAAATAACTAGCACCGTCCTCGGCAATGGTGCCAATGATGAGTGCAAGGTACCCCTACACTCAACCATATGAATACGAGCATTTCATGCATGATCTGGGCGAACTTTGCAGACGGGTTAGTTGTGGTATCTAGATAGCTACTCATTGATCGTAGTTTACTATCTTCCCACCTGGACTAGTATATGCTTTATCACATATGGTTTAGTCTAGAGTGAGGTGTATGATGTGGTTTTTAACCTAGTGCTACTCCTAGAGGTAATGGAAAATAACTTTAATTAAGCTAGGAGGAAAAGGGAGAGAGAGTTATGCTAATAGGAAGTGGGAGAGAGAATCTAAGCTAGCCTAAGTGCGATGAGCATCTGTTCCTTAATCATTTGTATAAATCTTGGACCTTGTTCATGACTACCAATGGGATTACCAAGTGCATGGCCTAGGTACGCTATTGGGATACCAACTAGTCATACTTGAATGCTCATGATCAAGTCATACTCATTCCACATTTAAGGAGTTTAGGGTGAAGAGATATTAACTATAAAAGTAATAAATAATAATAATAATTAAATAATTAAACTAAGTGAATGCTGCAATAATGAAGTAATCTTGATCTTTATTTCCGATCATTTGTGTGTCTAAGTATGTCACACTCAAATAAAGGTTTCGTACAATTACAATCATCACACTGTGGGCATGCACTGGGGGAAAATAGTCTAACTCCTATGGAAACAAACTGCAAGAGATTTGCTAAAAACTTGAACATAAAGTGCCTAAATGTAATGGATGCATGCATATTTATAGCAAAAATTGGACTCTACGTTGATAAGGCCATGTCAATGCATGGAAAGATGCATCGATGGGGTCACATTGATGTGGCCGCGTTGATAGGGCTTTGTCGACGCGGCCCAGTCAATGCTGTCCACTGGATGCATGATGTGGTTTCTAACCTAGTACAACTCCTAGAGGTAATGGAAAATAACTTTAATTAAGCTAGGAGGAAAAGGGAGAGAGAGTTAAGCTAATAGGAAGTGGGAGAGAGAATCTAAGCTAGCCTAAGTGTGATGAGCATCCATTCCTTAATCATTCGTATACATCTTGGACCTCGTGCATGACTATTACTAGGATTACCAAGTGCATGGCCTAGGGACACTATTGGGATACCAAGTAGTCACACTTGAATGCTTGTGATCAAGTCATACTCATTTCACGTTTAAGGAGTTTGGGATGAAGAGATATTAACTACAAGAGCAATAAATAATAGTAACAATTAAATAATTAAACTAAGTGAATGCTACAATGATGAAGTAATCTCGATCTTTATTTCCAGTCATGTGGGTGTCCAAGTATGTCACACTCGAATAAAGGTTCCGTACAATTACAATCATCACACTGCGGGCATGCACTGGGGGAAAATAGTCTAACTCCTATAGAAACAAACTGCAAGAGCTTTGCTACAACTTGAACATCAAGTGCCTAAATGTGGTGGGTGCATGCATATTTATAGTGAAAATGGACTTTGCATTGACGAGACCACATCAATGCATGGAAAGATGCATTGACAAGGTCACGTTGACGTGGCCACATTGACAGGGCTTTGTCAACATGGCCCAGTCAACGCTGTCCACTGGATGCTTCATTAACGTAATTAAATTTTGTGCCCTAGTCTCTCCTATATTTGCTTATAGTTCTTATTAGGATCTTTGTGATCTCCCTATTGGTAAGTTCTACTTGATCGTTGGCTTGGGGGTAATAGGGTGTTGTTAATTTATGTTCAACCCCCAAGGGTTGCATCAAAGTCCAAAAGGTGGCATCTATAAAATGGGTTTTGTTATTAGAAATTAGTGCATGTGACACACCAAACCTATTTATAGTGTGTTGTTGTATAAATCAAGCAACAATGGATGATGTATAGTCAATGATAGTTGCTACTTCTACCCATTTGGTTCAGTAATCGACTACCACGATGATGTATGCCTTTTCATTGAACATGGGTGTGATGGAACCCATAAAGTCTATGCCCCATATATCGAAGGGCTCCAATGTTTGAATACACTATTAAGGACCCTCCATTCAAGTGGTCATTCCACCATCTCGTTGATAGCATTCACAGGATTAGACAAACTGGTGGGCATCCCTAAAGATTGTAGGCCAATAGTATCCCTGCCATCAAGATTTTTATGACCATGCATCTCCTTACATAGTGGCCTCCACAAAGGCCTTCATGAGCACCTTGGAGAATGCAAAATTGGTCTACATTAGGGACATACCAATGAACTAGGCCATCGGCACACATCTTGTAAAGGTGTCCATTGATTTCTATGAAGTACTTAGCCTAATGAAGAAACTATTGTTTCTTCCTAAAGACTAGATCTTGTGGCATCTCCTGAGTGAGAAGGTAAGTGAGGATGTCATTATGCCATTTTGATTCAATGGGCACTTAGTCATTTATCACTATTATAAAGAGGATTTTTTCTAGAAACTGATTAGAGAGCGGGCTCTCCTCCTCTTTATTATCCCATATTAACTAAGAGAGTAACCACATTCTTAGTCCCTTTTTGATCTAACATTGTGACGTTAAATTCCTACAAGATCATGAGCCATCGTATGAAACAGGGATTCACTATTGGCTTATTTATTAGGAAGTGGATGGCACTATGATCTATGTACATGACCACCTTATAGCCAAGCACATAGTGCCTGAAATTTTTGAGAACATACGTCACTGCTATTAGTTTCTTCTCAATTATGGTGTAATTCAACTATGCATCCACAATGCTTCAACTTGCATAGTAAATATAATATGGATTTTTCTTATCATCCAACTATGTAAGCATAGCTTCCAAGGCATAATTAGATGCATTTTTCATTATATGAAATGGTCTAAACTAGTTTGGTGCTTGTAGAATTGGAGTTTCTATGAGTCTTTCCTTTAGTTGTTGAAATGCATGTTCACACTCCCTGGTCCAAATGAATGGAGCATCTTTCTTTATAAGCTTGACCAAAGATTTTGTGATTTTAGAGAAATTCTCTATAAATTGCTAGTAGTAGCCAGTGTGTTCAAGGAATGATCAAACATCTTTGACTATCTCTAGTGATTCCTTAGATGACCCTTATCTTTTCAGGGTCTACCTCAATCCCTACCTGAGTAATTCTATGCCCCAGTACTATGCCCTCCTAGACCATTAAATGGATTTTCTACTAATTGAGCCTAAGGTTTGTTTCAACACATATTTGTAGTACTTGATCAAGGTGATCCAGGGCTTCCTCAAATGTATCTCCATAAGTAGAGAAGTCATTTATAAAGAATTTTTCCTTGCTACCAATCTACTATAAAAAAATACTAAGGACTAGGTGTTGAAATGTTGTGGGGGCATTGCACAAATCGAACAAAATCTTGCAACATAAGAAAGTCCCCCACAGACTCATGAATGTTGTGTTGTCCTAATCTTCTAGCACAATCTAGATTTGGTTATAGCCACTATAACCTTCCAAGAAGCTATAATAGAAATGCCCAGATATGGTGTCCAACACCTGGTCCACAAATGGCAATGGAAAATGATCTTTAAATGTTGCCATATTCAATAGCCTAAAGTTGATGCATACCCACTACTTATCACCTTTCTTTGGCACAATTACAAGTGGGCTAACCCACTCACTATCCACGATGGGATAGATGAATCCTACCTTGAGGAGTTGTTCTATTTCCTCTTTGATAATCTACTTCAACTTGGGGTTTAGTCACCTCTATGGTTGCCTTCTTGGCTTCATGGATAGGTTAGTGTAGATATGATGTTGACATATCCTTGGATCAATTCTAGTTAGTTTAGGATATGACCAAGTAAATGTTGTTGGCCATTTTTTGACCATCTTTAATAGCTTGTCTTTTGGTTTAGGAGCAAGATTTGCATCGATTATAACCAACTTGTCATTTTTTAAAAATGCATACTTCATGCTGGCTGGTAGAGTTTTTAACTCTAGGGGATATAGTCTGAAATTATTAAGGATTTCCAACTCTTCCCAACAAGTATCATCAACTTCATCATTAGAGAGTTGGTGATGAACTTGCTTAAGTTCATCCATGCCCTTAACATAAGCACATGTCAGGCTCTTAGTAGGTTCCATGCATAGTGTGCTACTATTAAAGTCAGTTGTTAGCCACTAGGTGCCCTCCTACTTTGTGGCTACTATGTATAGGAACCTTTGGATATTAATTTCATATGCACACTAATTACATGCTTTAATGAATGTACTTTTAATGAACCAGATTTTCTGCATGCAATTGCACTTGCTATCACTATATGTGATGTATGGAACTTGCTTCTTTTTGAGTCATTCAAATTCATTCTCCTTAGATATTTCCAATGAGAGGATCCTTATGCCCATTCTTGCATCAATAGTGCTTAATCATGCATGCCCATAATGATGGGGAAGTCACCTTTGCAGTTTTCTACCTTGATCACTAGAAAATTAGTAGGATAGAATCACACACAAACTATAGTCATAATGTCCTTCACTAAGCCCAAAGGGATAGTGATTAATTAGTCTACCAATTCTAAACAAATATTGTTGTTCCTGAGAGGTGGTAGGTTCTAGGACTTATACATGTTATGGGAGATGAGATTGACATCAAAACTAAAATCAAGAAGAGCCTTGCATGACTCATGTCTAGCAATCTATAAGTAAATAAGAGGACTTCCTGGGTCAAATCTCTTCGTTGGAACATTGTCAACCTTGATCTAATTGAAGATAGCATGAGTTAACATCACAGTGCAGATTTGAGGTGATGTTTGGTTTGAAGGACCCTCAAATGTGTTTGATGTAGAGGATGAGAGTGCTAGAGATACAGGGTGACTAGCCACATTAGATTGTGAGGGATTTGGAGGATTGTTGGATCAAAAAAATGGTCATTTCTTGGATCTATTATTTGAACCACTTGGTTGGAAGGCTGATTATAAATTTACAACCCTTGTAGCATTTCGTTGTTGTGGCTATGGGGAAATTTCATCCTACATAGATGGAGTAGGAGGTAACTAGGTTGAAGGTAGAGGGATGTGTATAGACAAATGAAAAGGATGGTATGGATATGGGGCTCTCCTATGGTGAATGATTTTGATGGTACTTTGGAGGATAATAGTTATGTTGGAATGAGGCATGGCTGGTAGAGCCACATGGAGAAATGGATTGCTGAACATAGTACTTGTATGGATTTGGTTTTCTGTAAGGGTACTACTTTCTCGATGGTGGTATCCCCCATGACTGTGGGTGTTGCCACTATTGGTATTTCTCATACAGTTGTGGTGGAGCTCCACTTGGATAGTAAGCTTATTATTGTTGGTGGAAGGTTGCCTTGAGGATAAGGCAGTCATCTAGGTGCTTGCCTCCTTACTAGTCGAGGATTCAACACCTACATCCCAAATTCTTGTAAGTGTGACACCATAGGGAAACATCCCTTAGGATGTTCATATTGATAAATGCCACATCCAACATCATCATCAGAGTCTATCTCCATAACTTCTTCTACTATAATAGCTTTGCCCTTACCTCTTTGGTAGGCATGTTTAGCTTCTTTTTGCATCCTACAATCATGATCACTATTCTACTCTTTGGATTCTTTAGCAATTGTCATACAAGTTCGGAATTTTTTATCCAAAAAATCCCATAGTTTATCAACCTTTGTCGAAATATCATAAATAAATTTTTGGATGGACAAGGTTTTCCTATTCACCACCTTGAACCTTATTTTTCCTAATGGAAGAGTCCCTATTATATTCTTCTACACTTTCCCTCTTTCGCAACTCAATTTCTTCTATTGCTACCTACTCTATTAGCCTTTGGTTTTGATGAGCTCTTAGTTTGAATAGTCTCCCTTAGGCATAAACCCCAAGAGTTCTTCTGGTTTCTACTTTGAGCCCATCTATGATGTGGTAGAGTTGTTCCCTTTAAGAATAACCATGGCCAAGGCATTAGTGTAAGAGAAAATAATATCTATTCGTGGCAACATCCAAGGGTTCATGTGTTCCCTGTTTCCAACCTTGGATTTACCTTCTTAGATTAGACACTCTACAGTACATCTGGTATTTGTCATTAAATAGTTTAAGAATGGTACTCCATTTGCGAATAGATTTTGGTTTCAAGGATTGGTACCAACTCTTTTCCTCTTTGATGTGTCTTAGGGAATAGCTTCAATTTTTGCTAGTCACTTTCTATGTTTTGTAAGGCACAGACATTGTGAAAGGCTTGTAGATGGTTTTGTAGATTAGAGTTATATCCCCCCTCAACTCTTGGGATATTGTTCATGTCGAAGCACTTGATCCAACTATCTCTCACATGCCTAGTTTGAATTTTTATAGCCTTTGCAATATTTAACATGCTTTGGATTGCCAACAAAGGCTCATCATCATCATTATTTCGTTGTCATTAATGATTTCCTCTATTACCCCTTTGTTCATTATGGGTCTAATGATTAGTATTATTGTCCCACTATTCACCTCCATCATGGTTGTTCCTTCTATGATTATTCACCTCCATCATAGTTGTTCCTTCTTTTGACTCCCCTTTGATTATCACAGCTACATTTGTCAATTTTCTTATCATCTTAACACTTGTCCAAGCCCCTACCTTGACTATGATCTTTACTTAAACATGCATTGTTGATAGTGGGTTGCAGATTCAAAGCCACACCTCCATCACTAGAAATAAGGGATGGAAAATTTTCATGTTGAGAGCCCCTAGAAGGAGGGTCCTCATTGTCATCTTGGTTAAGTAGGAATAAGGGATTGATGAACTATTTACCCTTCACAACTCATGGTGCTTCTCTTGGTGTTGATCTCTTTGATGTTGTGTTTCCGTGGGACGGTAGTCCTGGTAGTCATAATCATGCATAACGTACTCCTCTTGAAGACATTGGATGCCTAATTTATTAAGAGTTTGAAGTAGCATCATAGGCACAAATCAATCAAGAGGCATTACAATGTTTCCTTTCATATCACACCATCATAGTTGTTCATCCTGATGCAGGATGAAGGTGAAATCAGGCACATACTCATTTGAATGAGTATATACCACCTTGCATTCTTAAGGAATTGGTGGTTTAGATCATTAAGCCTATGAAAAGAAGACATTTTGCAAAACAAAGAAAATATCAGTGTGCTTATGTAATTATATTATGTGTGAGAATGATGTTAACAATGTTTACTAATCCTAGATAGTGCACATCTCAAACAAAAAGAGTCCTTGGCAATGGTGCCAATGATGAGCGGTGAGAGGTATCCTTATGCCCAACCATATGAATCATGAAGTGTTAACATGCAACTCAGTTGAATTTTGTGAACTCTATGTCTTCGAGTACACTAGTCTTCCAAGAAGTGAACTTTCCCTAATAATCATTCGTTGTCTTCTCAATTACACTTGTAATGCACAAGGTATGGTTAAGTGTAATCAAGGCATATGATTTTTATTATTTTATGTTTTATGCTCCTAGTGCTTAAAATGAAGAATTGAAATATTTTAATAACTAATTTAATTTAACTAATTAACTAATCTCTAACTAGTCCTAACATAAGCATCTAGTCCCACTTTCCGTACACATTCTAAACCCATGTATCCACAACTAGGATTACCAAGTGCTATGCTACTAGGCGAACCAAGTAATAATGTTGTTGGAATTACCAAGCAAATACATGTTTAAGCTTGAAGCGGTCATACTTATGTGTTTAATCTATTTAGCTTAGTTAATTAACTAATCACTTGAAGTCTAATTTAGATTAATTAATTGCATAATTAATGAAAATAATAAATGCATAAATGAATCATTAATCTATTCCAAATGCTACAAGGTTTGATTAAAAGGCTCATCTTTATTGTTGTTCACACTGGTATGTTCAAGTACAATAGTGCTCGAATAAAGATCTGTACACTTTCTAACTCCTGCTATGGGCACTTAGAGAAATATTCTAATTCTCAAATGACAAAACTACAAGAGCTCTACTACAACTATCACAAAACATTCCAAAGCATGGCAGATTGACACGTATTTATAGGCAAGAATAATCCTTGTGTCAATGGGGCCACTTCAATGCATCAAACAATGCATTGACGAGGCCTAGTTAATGTTGCCTAATTAACAGGCCTAGTCGATGAGGCCAATCTGTGGCTCATCAACAAGGATGATAGCCATGATGAGAAGACTAAAATAGGTGATGAAAAGGATAAATCCAAGAAGGACCAAGGCAAGGGAGGCAAGGGTCAAGGTAGAAACTCATCTAAAATTCAATGCTTCAAATGTGGAGAATGGAGACATAATTAATGGGAATGTCCACTTCACAAGGCAACTAAGAGTAAAGATATACAAACCATGGAGGTGGAGGAGACATCAAGATAAGCTCTTCAGAGAGATAATCCTAATGCTCTAAAACTTGAGGATGTTTCTAAATTAAATTCTTGTGCATTCATGGGGAATCTGAATAGAGGAGATCAACTTGATAGAAAATTGTTATTTCAAATTGGGGCTAGATGGTTGCTTAGTGGGAAATGGATTCATGTGTTTATTGATGAGGGGACCCAAGAAAATGTCATTTCTTCTAGGGTAGTTGCTATATTGGCTTTGGTGATGGATCCTCATCTTAGACCTTATAAAGTGCATTGGTTGTTTAGATATTTTTCCCAAGAGGTGAGGGAGCAATGTACCTTGAAATTTAAAATTGAAGGTTTTCATTATGTTGTGAAGTGTGATGTGCTTTCAATAGATTGTGTAGATGTAATTCTTGGTAGACCTTAGAATTTTCGCAATGGTGTTCAATTTCATGTAGCAAGAAATCTATAGAGTGTAGCTAGATTAGATGGATTTCATGACTTAGTTCCCATGACAACTGAACAAGTGAGGTAGCAAATATCACTTAATGCTTTCTTAATCCTTCTAAGAGAGGGAATATATTAAGGAACATGATGAAATAGATTTGGGTTTTGTTGTGGTGACAATAGTTGCTATTAACCATGATGGTGTGTAGGTTGAACTTCCAATAGGTCTATTAGGCTTGAAGGAGAAAATTTCCAAGGCATTCAAGGGGAAATTTAATGGACTAACACTAATGAGGAATGTATAGCATCAGGTTGATTTTATTCCTGGTGCTACCATTTTAAATGAGAAAGCTTACCAGTTGGCACCAAATCAGTAGGCTGAATTGCAAAGGAAAGTAGAGGAGTTACTTGTAAATGGTTTTGTTAGGGAATCCATTTCACCTTATGCATTTCTAGTGGTGTTAGTGCCAAAGAAGGACATTGATGAATGGAGGATGTGCATTGATTCCAAGGTAGTGAAAAGGATAACAATGAAGTATATGTTTCCTATTCCATAGATAACAAGATGTGCATTCATTTATCTCTTTTAGTAACATTTAGCATCCATTGAAGCATTCATTTATCTCTTCTAGTAACATTTAACATTTATTTATACTACACTAATTTGTTATTCATTATTTATACTACCCAATATTTAGCACCATATTAGATAATAGGCTTGATTGCCATCTTGTAAAATCTCTTTTAATTTTATTGATATTCTTTTATCACATAGCACACCAAGTAGCCTATCTCTATTTTGACTATCTTGCCTCAATTCTAGTTTTGATATTTTTATCAATTTCACCATGAGGATTGATCTTAGGTAGTGAAACTATTTGTGGCGAGGGACTTTTTTGCCTTGAATTGTCACTTCTATTTTACTACTATTTATATTATTATTAAAATTGTATTCCATATTATTATTAAATTTTTAAGCCTTTTGATCCTATAGCATATCTCCACTTCTTCATTTTAGTGGTAATACTTTCTTGAATTGTATCCACTAACTTAATATCACTTTCAAATAGCATGCACTAAGGGATTTGTTAATTCATCCATAATAATGACAAATAAGTATAGGCTAAGTGCAAATCCTTGAATGTAGACCTATTCAAAATTTAGAAGTTATTCTACAAGCTATTCTAAAATTAGTGGTAGTTCCTTCATACATTCCTTAAATCACTTTAATATATTTATTAGGGATGCTTTCTGTTCACAAGGCCTAATAAATAATATCTCTAGTCACTTTGTCATATGCTTTTTCGACTCCAATGAAGATCATATATAGATTTTTTTATGTTTTATGAATTAATTTCTCCATTAGTTGTCATATAAAAAAAATAGCCAATCCAATTTGATTTTTTGGTATTATTGATTCAAGTCTCATACTCATAAATAATTTACTATAAAAAATCATGGTTTGAATAATTAGGTATTAGGTGGTGCAAGTGGTTAGTTCATTATCTTGTTTGGTAAGATGTTGATTTGAATCACATTTGAAGCATTGTTATATTCCTCCATGGTTTGAATAGACCCATGATACATAACACAAACTTCATGGGATAATTTAATGACTCATTACAAATTAAATGATTAACCAAATTTTAAAAAATCAAGAACTTTTGCTATATCTAAGGTCCATTGGATCTTTGGATGGATTTCACATATATTGCATGCAATACATCTTAACTAAAATGAGCTAATGTAATTAACATAGTTTTCAAAAATTCAAAAAGTGATTTTGCCCTAATGTTCCACTTTTTTAGAATATGCTATGTAGATACACAATAAAGAAAAACATGTTGGTCATCCTCATAATGCATAATATATATGAGTATAGTGCTTCATTAAAAATTTTATTCTATCTTCATGTTTCAATTTTAAGGTGATGCTAGCTCATCAAACTCATCCTTGGCAATTTGCACATTTTTATTAAAAGATAGAGTGGTCAATGTTTATGTGGAACTTTATTCTATCTATCAACCTTAAGATAATGTGAACTTGTCCTTATTTTGTCCCTTTGCACCTTTAACTGAAAAAGGGAGTGACTTTATCAAGTTTCTACTTCATTAAGGCTTTTTCCTCTAACCTATTCTAGACAAAACTTGTTCTTTAGTTGGAGGTTTGTTGTGTCAATGCCTACCTCCACTATGCCTTAACTCGCATACATGGCCATGCATACATCAAAGTCCATTATGAGAGCTTTGGAAAAATTTTAAATATATTTTCATACTAAAACTTAAAAATTTTTAAATAAAAGAAACCTAAAGCTTCAACCTCTAACTTAATATACGTATGCTTTACCTATCTAAACAAGATTTAAAATGTCTTTTATTTGATTTAAAGAGGTATTCCCTTGGGTCCACCCTTGTAAGTAGGTGGTGGGTGTTGTGCTGGGATACCCTCGGTCCATTTTTTTTTAATAAAAAATCAGCATTTCTTAAACACCACAATTCTTTATTCACGTAGAAAATCAGTGCAACTATAACAGTGAGCTTATGCCTTATAGATACAGGCAGCGTTCCGATGAGTGCAACACCTTTTGTACACTCTTGATAATTTATTATGACTGCCTAGGTTTCCAAAAGTCCTAAAGCTCCAAAAGATTTCTATCACCTAGCAGACAACCGCAAGGAAATTGTTTTATATTTTCTAATATTTTTTAGAAGAACATAAGTAGCAAATTTACTTCTGCAACATTCCTCAACCACTTAGGCATTTGGAATTTAGAGAGAGATTCTGGAGCCAGACGGTGTCGGCAGGAGCAGTGTTATTGGAGGGAACCCGATTCCAGAACCATTGGGCATGCGATTTGTTGTGCAGAATGAGCTGTGCGTGCCCATAACTGGCTTCTCCAAACAGCGATATCTGTCCCGGCCCCTCATTTATTTGCATGAAATTCGTGGCCAGTCCTTCTCTGTTACCGCCGTCCCCCACGGTTATGTGCACCGGCCCGCACTCGTTTTCGCTGTTGTTGTACACCCGAGTCTGCATCAGTATCCAGCATATATATATAGTAAGTTATTTGCGTTGTTAATTAACTTTCCAATAAATATTTTCGAGTATAATCGAAGAAAGATAAACGCCTCTGGAATAGCAAACCAGTGGTTGAGAAATCGGCTCTTTTAGCGACGAAGCATAATTGAAGTGTTGGTCATGGTTATCATGATAAAACAGCTGTGAAGCCGCAGATCACAGCCATGAATTAGAGTTTATTATTCATTGAACAACACTCTCCGTTTCTACAGTCCCATAGTTTTAGAATTTTCCTAAAGATGAGATAAGACTTCTAAATGTGTTATGAAGATTTATCTCAGTTAATTTTATATGTTTCCAATTTTGTAACCTTAGATGTGGCTATTTAAGTCTGTCCTAGTATAGGTCATATACACAAGAGTTGAGAATTGAATGTCTGTGATTTCCGAAAAATAAGCTTGCTGTTATTGTTTTTGGTTTTCTGCATCTGCATAAGAAGATTGAGTTGTTTTACTTTATCAGAAGGGACCTCCCTCATCTCAATTCAGATCCCTCATATATCCCCTTTCCATAACAATGGTATCAGAGCCAGTTCCATAGTCCATGGAAGTGTTGCACATTGTGCATACAAAGTTTACAAAATGGCTGGTAAATACAAAATAGAGAAGTTCAATGGAAGCAACTTCACATTGTGGAAAATGAAGATACACGCAATTTTGCATAAAGATAATTGCTTGGCAGCTATTGGAGAAAAGTCACAAATGATGGCAAGTGAAATGAAATGGATGGTAATGCTATTGCCAATTTACACTTGGCACTAGTAGATGGGGTTCTTTCAAGTATTGCAGAAAAGAAGACAACAAAGGAAATATGGAACACTTTGACAAAGTTGTACAAGGCTAAATTACTCCACAACAAATGGGTCTACAAGATCAAACGTGATAGTAACAACCAAGTGAAGCAATATCGTGCAAGATTGGCGGTAAAGGGATATGCTTAAAAAGAAGGAATTGACTTCAATGAGATATTTTCTCCTATGGTTAGACTTACAAGAGTCAGAGTAGTCTTAGCAATGTGTGCTACATTTGACCTACATCTAAAACAACTAGATGTGAAAACTGCTTTTCTTCATGGAGATCTTGAAGAAGAGATTTACATGCTCCAACCAGAAGGTTTTGCAAAAGAAGGCAAATAGAACTTGGTTTGTAGGTTGAACAAATCTCTGTATGGTCTCAAATAGGTGACAAGGTATTGGTACAAGAGATTTGACTCATATATCATGAGCCTTGGGTACAATAGACTCAATGTAGACCCTTGTACATATTTCAAGAGGTTTGATGAAGATTTCATCATTTTGCTATTGTATGTGGATGACATGTTGGTTGTAGGCCCCAACAAAGAGAAAATCCAAGAATTGAAGGCACAGTTGGCTAGGGAATTTGATATGAAAGACTTGGGGCCAACAAACAAGATTCTAGGGATGCAAATTCACTAAGATAGAAATAACAAGAAAATTTGGCTTTATCACAAAAACTACTTGGGTAAGATCTTGTGACGCTTCAACATGCAAGACTGTAAGCCAATTTCTACCCCACTTCCTATTAATTTCAAATTATCCTCCGAGATGTGTCCTAACAATGAAGTAGAGAGGAATGAGATATCTCAAGTACTGTATGCATCCATAGTGGGAAGCCTATTGTTCGCTATGATTTGTACAAGACCAGACATTGCACAAGTAGTGGGAGAGGTTAGTCAGTACATGGCAAATCCTAGATGAGAGCATTGGAGTACTGTTAAGAGAATCATGAGATACATTAAGGGTATCTTAGATGTTGCATTATGTTATGGAGGATCGAAATTTACTATTAAAGGTTATGTGGATTCAGATTTTGTAGGTGATCCAGATGAAAGGAAATCTACTATAAGCTATGTATTTACACTTGTAGAAGGAACTATAAGCTAAGTATCAAGATTGCAAATAGTAGTAGCATTATCTACAATAGAAGTAGAATACATGGAAGCTACAAAAACTTGCAAGGAAGCAATTTGGATTCAAAGGTTATTGGAGGAGCTTGGACACAAACAAGAGAAGATTCCTCTATTTTGTGATAGTTAAAGCACCTTGCATATTGCAAGGAATCCAATCTTTCATTGAAGGACAAAACACATAGGAGTACAATTTCACTTTGTTCATAATGTAGTAGAAGATGGAAGTGTGGATATGCAGAAGATACACATCAAGGATAATCTTGTAGATGTTTTGTCCAAGCTTATGAACATGGACAAGTTTGACTGGAGTAGATCCTTGTATGGCCTAGCAAAAGTATAAGCAACATAGAATGGCAAGGTAAAAAGGATGGTGTGGAGATATGATTGAGCCTCAATCAAAATCTCCATGTCGGAGATTGTTGGCCATGGTTATCATGATAAAACAACTATGAAGTAGCAAATCGCAACAATGAATTAGCAATTTATTATTCATGAACTACACTTTCTGTTTCTACAATGCAATAGTTTTAGAATTTTCCGTGAAGATGAGATAAGACTTTTAAACATGTTGTGAAGATCTATCTCAGTTAATTTTAGATGTCTCCAATTTTGTAACCCTAGATGTGGCTATTTAAGTCTATTCTAGGATCCATCATATACACAAGAGTTAGAGTTGAATGTCTGTGATTTCTGAGAAATACAATAAAGCTTGTTGTTATTGTTTTTTGGTTTTCTACATCTGCATAAGAAGATTGAGTTGTTTTACTCTATCAGAAGGGACCTCCCTCATCTCAATTCAGATCCCTCGTATATCCGCTTTCCATGAAGGAATCTGATTTTCAGCAAACCAGGTGACAGAGTACAAACGAAGAAAGACAAACGCCTCTGGAATATATAATTATGTCAAACAAGGGTTATAGACCTATCAAATTGGAGGAATGAATCGACTCCGTAGAATTTTCATGTTTCAAGCAAACATGATAAATTCCAACTAGCGTCTTGTAATTTGTATTCCTACTATTTTGATACCACAATTAAGGGATATAATAATGTTAAAAAGAAGGATACTAGGGAGGGCTAGGTCACCCTTGGATTCCATGAACTTGAGAAACAAGTACTGAGGTAGGTATATAAATACTGTGGGATACACAAAAATAGACAGTGTGCTTCGCACTTAAGTTTCATTCCACTAACATGACTAAGTTAAAATTTCTGAAAAAAAAATTTAACAGAAGACTTACTGCCAAGTGTCTCATTCTGCTTTTGCAAAGTAATTAACAGAAGACTTACAAAGCGTTCATATGCGTGGACGTGACCAGCAAGGACGAGGTCGACGGCAGATTTGAAGAGGAGATCCTCCATGGCAAGGCGCATATCTTCACCTTCGCCCTGGTGATCTTCATTGGTATTGTACCAGGGGGCATGGATCAATGCGATTAGCCACGGAGTTTTAGCACGATCCACGCTGTTGAGGTCCTTCACCAACCACTGGTATTGGTCCGACTCACTGTCGAAATCGGCGTAAGAGCCCAGCATCAGAATATGGGCGCCCGCAGTTTCGAAGGAGTAGAAAAGGTTCGACGTCGATCCGCTCTCCTCATACGGCATATGCCACCGCGCGTTGTATGCTTTGAACGATTCTGATAACTCTGGCACATGCTCGATCTCGTGATTTCCCTCCGTCACCTACCACAAAGAAAAACAGAATTAGAATTCCAAAACCCTCAATGAATTGTTTGTGTGAGTTCTTGAAAAAATAGATTTACGGTTCGGTTGTTTTGCAAGTTGAAAGTGAATTCTTACAACAGTCTTCAAGATGCAAATCAATTTCGTTGAAAGTTTAATACTTTAATTTAATCATGTATGGCTATGGCTACGACTTGTAAGCAGAGGCAGGTGAATGATCAGAAAGATAAGCTAACTTAAACACAATGAAGGCACGCCGGCGTGCCTGCCTCAACAGCATTTAGTGTTGGCACGTAACTATGCATATTGGCTTTGCACACATTAAGCAACATGAATCCACTTAATGTTCCTGCTTTTTAAAAGCACTGTGAAAAGTAAAGAAACCACTTAATGTTACTATTTTTCATTTTCAAAGTACTATGAAAAATAAAGGTATCATCTTTTTCAAAGCATTGTAAAATGTTGCAAAAGTTTGTAACCCTCAGGTCTTTTAACTTGCTGCAGAAGGTCCTTACCTCTTCATCATTGCTGCTGATTTTCTCTATCATCAAATCAATTTGGATATTCAAAATAATGTTTTATCTGGGGTTCATCTATCTTCTCCTCAACATCAGCTCCTCAATATGCATTTCGCTGATGACTCCTTTTTTCTTATTCAAAACAATGTTGTTAATGTGTAGTGTCTCTTGTCTCGAGTGGAGCAATATTGCTCCCTCTTTGGATCTGTTATAAATTGGTGTAAATCTTCAGTTTATAGCTTCACCAATAACTACAGCCATTTGCCCAATTATAGTTGGACGCGTACTCAAGATCATGAAATCATTAAGCTTTTGGAAATCCCTTTTCGCTTTAGAGGCCCAACTTCAAAGCTTTGGGACCAAGTACTTTTTCAAATTCAAAAAAAAATCGAAAAATGGAAAACCAAACCCCTCACCCTCGCTGGGAAGTATCTCATCTATAAGTCTATTTGTGCTTCTACCCATGTTTATTATTCGTCATGTTGGGCCCCTTCCCATGCTTCTTATCAAAAGCTTGAACGATTATTTCGAGACTTCATGTGGTTGTCTAAAGACTCCCAAAAAGGTTTTCATCGTGTTGCCTGGAATATAGTAACTCTTCCTAAGAACAAAGGTGGATTGGGCTTTTTGAACTCCTTTAAGCAAGGTCTCACCCTTGTTACTAAGTGGTTGGTTCAACATCTAGATGCCCCCAATATTATTGGGAATCTTCTTCAGTTAAGGCTTCGACAAGCATTCCCTAAGAACAAGTCCATCTGAAAGGGTATCCACCTTGTTAATTGGATCTTTTCCCCTCATGACATTATCATTCCTGGAACACATGTTTTCAAAAGCATTTGGAAGGCTTGGCAGGTCTTACATTTTCATGTGAATTAGAATAATGTTCATATCAATCCTACTCTTCTTTCTAAGATTTGCCCTTGGTGGCTGCCTCTATCGCTTGCTCCTCTAGCCACCTCAAATGCCAGGACAGCCACCATTTGGTTTCAAAAGGGAGTTGTTTCCTTTAGTTGTCTTCGTCTCACCAATCAGTGAATTACTTGGGATATGTTCAAAAACTTATATGGGGCTTCCAGAACTATGCACCATTGCCTTGATAGACTTTATCACTTCATTCATCAATACTTGCATTTGAATGCTTCGGTTCCTAGTCTCTTCCATGATCTTCAGTGGATTAATGGACCGAGCCTTCTACCCTATAAACCACATGTGCCCTTTTAGTTGTTGCATGACTCCTCTATGATTGTTAATCGTTGCAATAGATCTTGGCACAAAGATGAGTCTGAATTGTTTTGTCTCTCCCTCTTCTCACGAGTTTGGAGCCTTTCGAATCTTCCAAAAATTAAACATTTTCTTTGGTGCCTCCTTCATCAAGGCCTACCTATCGGCAAACGTCGTGAATACCTTGGGATTCCAAACCCTAATTGCCCTCTCTGTGGAGGCCTTGATGATTTTGTCCACGTTTTTTGACATTGCCCCTTCGCTCAGTCTTCATGGGAGTGGGTTTCTAAAATTTTCCCTTTGTGCAAGTTTTCCCATGAGGATATCTTGTTCGGCTTTCTGGCCACCCCTTCTTTGGGAAGTTATTAGGCCCCTCGTTCTTTACTATATATGAAAGCACAGATGCATTGTTCTTTTCTAGAATACTGATCCATCTAACTCTAACCATTTAACTATTATGGAAAAATCTCAAATTCTTCGCCTTGTGCATTTCCAAATTATATCTCACACTTCTAAGTTAAAGTTGGATACTAATCAATTGTTTTATTGTTTGCAGAAGCAGATATACCAATTCGTGCACTCTTCCTCATCTCGATCTGCTACATTGGAGTGTCTCATCATAATTTTGAGCATTTTTAGCTCTCTGTTGTTCCCCTGGTCTTATTAACTCGTAGTTCTTATTGATTTCTAGCATGAGGTTGCTCTTTGGAATGTACTCCCACACCCTGTGAAAGATTATGTATCAAGATGTTTTCCTTCATCATTTGCATTTGACATTGTTCTCCTCCCTATGTTGATCATGTACTTAATCTCATTTAATTAATAAAATTCTCTTTTTGGGGTCTGACCCCCCCCCCCCCCCCCCCCAGGTTTTTTAATTGGAATGGATGGGTTAGCATAGTTGGCAAGCTTAGTATGGTTATGCCTCTTTCTTTGCTTCTTAATATTGCCATGATTAGTAGGTATACATATGCGCATAACCCAATGTTGTCTTACCTAATGGTAAGACCTTCTGACACCATTCTCAAAGCATTATGAAAAATTGTTGTGAAAAATTTTAATTTTTTTTAAATTAAGAAAAACCATGAGACTTGGATCACTCAAACTTATTAAAAGTGAGTACCACTATTTTATTTTCCCATTTGAAATTGAAATCCTTTTCTATTGTATTTATAACATGTTTGCTCATCCCAACCCTAACAACAATCAATTAACCCTACAACCTAAAGATAAGTGATAACACCATCATCATGAAGCAAATGAAGTGTTGACACAATAAGTTACAAACAAACCACATCCTAAAAATAACCATTCCAAAAATAAACTATTGTGATAACTACAAATTATTGGTATGTGAGTCAAGAAACTAAAAATAGAGTCAAGTAGAAAATTATAATACAATGCCTAGAATTAGGGTGTGAATTTGATGTCAATATTGCTTGCCATGAAATTTTTTTATGGTGTGTTAGAAAAAATTTTATCCAAAAATTTACTTGTAAATATTTACTTCACAAGTCAAATTTGTAAAAATTTTTGTAATATAAGATAATTCATATATCAAAATCCTCAAATTATTAATTATGAATATTAAGTAAAATCCCCAAATCTCTTCCAAAGTTAAATCTTTTATTAGCCTAACTATTGTCCTCAAAGTTTAAGCTAAAGTTTGATTTTAATTACTTATTCAACAATGTACTTGCTATCAAAATCAAATTTGATGATATTTATATTTCTACCAAAACTATATACAAGTACCACACAAGAAAGGAGTAAACCATTGTTTAGTAAAATGGTTAAAAAAAAAATGCCCTTGGTTTTATCCAAAATAAAACCTGCAATGGCCTATTATCAAAAAAATACAAAATTGACACGAAAAATTGTGCATAAGAAACTTTTAATTGTATTAAAAGCTAATTGGTTTATATAGGACTAATCAAAATGAGGTAGGACATTAAGCTCAATCTAG
This sequence comes from Gnetum montanum, assembly GCA_015680685.1. NCBI lineage: Eukaryota > Viridiplantae > Streptophyta > Gnetopsida > Gnetales > Gnetaceae > Gnetum > Gnetum montanum. The sequence continues at coordinate 260,197 of MNCI01010006.1, read as the reverse complement.
CTTTACCATGCTCAATCTAACTTTACTATCCTTATTTGTAGATAAATCATGTAGACATTGACTTTTCAATAACTCCATGGCAATAAGGAAAGAAATACTTGGATTAACATATTATTTTATATGCTTTGTTAAAATTTCTACAAGCATCGTATTCTCAACTTGTGACAACAAAGCCAACAAGAGAATCTTAAGCCAAAGCCCTAGCTACAGGAAGGTTAGAGCCACTAGTTGAACTTCTCACACTAAGCAAATATAATGGATGATTTCACCTTCTCCCTTTCCTTTGTGATAATATCTAAACTAACAATATTAATCAATGAAGTTTTTGCAAACATCTTACCTGACAAGATTGATAATATTTCTCAAATTTTTAAATTTGTATTAAAAATTTTTGGAAGCATTTGACGTTCAAAATAAGGTAAAATGTACAAAACTTCTTGCAAATTCTTACCATCCAGGGTCTGGAAGAAGCCTGATCCTGAACCAGGTTTCCGAACTTATCCCACAGAGGATGGTAATTGTCAGCATACGAAAGATCTCCTGGCAGAAGCATGACATGGTAGGGCGACGAGGCCATTGCCTGGAGCACCTTCTCCGTCCAATCGGTCTGCCCGGGGTCTCCCACCACAGCGAAAACCAGCGGCAGTGTAGCAGGCGGTGTACTAAACGATCGCTTCTCGCCCGACTGCCCATTGCCCAGCTTGTAATAGTAGGCGGTGCCCGGATCCAGCCCGGGCAGAACGGCCTCGTGCAGCTGCGGCGAACGGTAAATCACGAATGCCCTGTAATAGCTTGAATTTCCCGTCACCGTCTGCGTATATTTCCCCGGCGAAGCACCGTAACTGTTCACGAAAATGTTAAACCGAATTGTTATTTTCGTATACTGAAACCTTTCTGAATGAAGTATTTTTAGCCAAATAATCACAAATCACAGATTGATTCGACTAAAGGAATTTTTATTTTCGTAAACCTTCTTGAATGAAGTATTTTAGCCCAATGGGACTTGATTCATTCGACTACAGGAATTTTTATTTTCATCTACTGAAACCTTTTAGAATGAAATATTTTAGCTTGATAATCACAAATCACAGATTGATTCCAGTAAAGGAATTTTTATTTTTGGATACTGAAACCTTTTTGAATGAAGTATTTTAGCCTAATAATCACAGATCACAGATTGATTGGACTAAAGGAATTTTAAACTGGTGGTGCAATATATCTAACTCGTCTCGGTGGTCAGGATTTCTGGTAAGATCGTTACCTGACCACAGGCTGAGCAGTGTGAGATTCGGTGGCCCAGGCAATACGAACGGCGTTTTTTCCGGCGAGAGATATATGGATTTGCTGCGGTTCTTCGTCGTCATCGTCGGAATCCGCCTGCCCTGTGGACACATTATTTTTGGCAGCAGCCGGCCCTGGCCTCGGCCTCGCCTGCTCGTCTGCTGCTGATTGCGCTGCTCCGGCGACTAAAACCAGCGCATACACGAACACGGAGAGACGATAACAGTGTTCCATCATTGCCTCTGATTCTGCACTTGATGCAGGCTTGCAATGAGCTGGAATTGCTCTGGGTTTTCTTAATTGGAGTTGAAAATCAATGGGAGAGCGTATTTAGTGTACCACTGAGCAAGGGATAATGTTTTTTCGGAGAAGCTCTGGTTGAACATCAAGATAGAGAGTATATTTAATGTTGCGCCCGGAAGAGCAGGGACGGAGATTTGTTTTCTGGAGTTGCATTTCACATGAAAGCGAATTAATTGTTTTGCCAGGGAAGATGAACGATGGAGATTTGTTGCATGCCATTGCAAGTTTCTGTAGGCTGCTTGATGGTTTCTATTTTGGATGCTTTGCACCTAAGGCTGTACCAAAGGAGTTCGCAAACCCTGAAAATTTTCAAATTTGCGTGCCGTTCGAGCCATGCAATGAATTTTGAACCAAACCCTTCGAGCCCATAAACTAAAACATTGAAAACCTGTCGAATTTAACTCCAACCAATTTCCCAAACACAAAAAAAGAAAAAAAAAAGGAAATACCGAAACAAAAAATTGGGCGAATAGTTTAACGCCGAATTGAAGAAACGCAAGGGCAGATAATCATACGATTCAAACAAAAACCCAAAAAATGCAAGCTGTGCTCGGAGATTCCCCTGCAACAGCTTCAGCCAGAATTTCCGAGAAAATACAGCCCCCATAAATGCAGAATAATCATACCAAACACCCAAATACTACACGGAAATGATCCATGCAGAAGAAACAGCTATGATTTTTTATTTAAATTGGCTCAGAGAATGTTTCCAGTCCCTGGATGAACAGTCCTGCACGCCGGAGAAAAGGGGAAAAAAATGCGCGCGCAAATTTTTAACGAGGAACCAGTCTGGCAGACAAAAACAAAATTTCAAAATTTTAAAGTCAAAATCAAGTTAAGCACTCGTCCAATTCAAACGTTCAAGAACCTGGGGTTAGAAATGCGTTTATTACTAAGTACCCGATTACCTGCCCGGTGTTAAGTTAAACCTTCAATATCTGTGACGTTTTGTTTGGTTTTGCGTCCCGAGGAAGTAAGAAGGAATTATGACACTGGCTTAGATGGAATTGGCTCTTTATTGAAATTGCTGAATGTTGGGATTTGATTTGAGCTCTATTTTTTTTCCTGCTGCTTTCGTAGTTGACTGGGGAGGAGGCTTGGATATAACTTGATTTTTGTGGGGTTTTTGGAAACGCTGTGCTATTATGATTTTCTCTGCGGCAGCAAAAGTTTGCTTTTGGATTTTGATGGGCCTCAGTTTGCTTCCAAACAAAGGGCGTGAAAGCCGGAGCGGTAAACAAGCAGACGACGATGGCGGCAAAACATGGGAAGTGTGAGGTGCCGTTAAATATGGTTTTATTTTGACTTTTTTAATTGGTATCTTTCCAAGAGCCGTATGGAATGGCGTTTTTGTTTACTTTGAAAATGTGTTTTAATGCATGGTTGGGATGTGGGGAATGGGATTTGTTGGGATGTGGGGAATGGGATTTCTCATCGCCGATATTTCGCCTCATTCATTTCCAACTCATATCTCAAGCATTCAAGTTCAATCTAGATAGACATCAGTTTGTTCATCTTTTGCAGCCATGGGAAAGACTTGTTCATTTCAGTAACACTCATCATCAGTAATCTTTGCAAAGAAGCCTTCCCTTTCTGTTGTGAGAAATCACCATTAGAACTCTCTCTATATCCTTAATTGAGAGTTTTTTTTTCCTTATCTAATTCTATGTCATTCTATTTTGTAACAAGTCAGCATGGGTGGACTTTTGGTGGTGCCTCAATTTGGGTTTCCTCCTTTAATACTCCTTTATTTATAAGGCTGTTCCTGAGTTTCATGCATAGTGCTCTCAACTTCTCCTTCCCCTTAACCCTATGACTTGTTCAGGTTATTGTAACTGATATACAGTTAATATCAATATCAAGTAAAATGTGTTTTACATGCACCAACAAGTTCCAAGGTATTTTAGAAACCCTTAGAATAACGTTTTTGCACGATTGTTCCCTTGACTATGAACATTTTTGTCAAGGGTGCTGCTTGGCTGGCTGTTTGGCTCCTGTGGATCGTTCTTTTGATCCATTGGTAATCCTCTCAAACACAAATCTGATATCTTCGTATTAGACTATTTGATTCTATGCCTAACTGAAGTAGAAGAGGGAGTTTTACTAAATACGAGACATACCGGCTTTTCCATATATTATTTTGCTTGAGCGTTTACAATAAGTATTAGGGAAAACTTTCAACAATTGACCCTATCATAGCCATTAATGTTGGCGGTAGTATTTTCTTTCCGGTAATGACAATATATATAATTAGCTTGAAAGGCAAATATACATGAAAAATTATCAATGGTTATGTTTTAGATATTTTATTTAATAGAAATTACTCTTACTTTAATTCAAAATTTTTTTATCATTATTATCATAGCTTTGTTTCAATAAAATAGGGCTAGCTACATTAGTTCTCTTTCATTGTTTCCCTATATTACTAAGTTGTTGGGCACTTTATCAAGAAAGAGAATCAGTTAGGGAAAGATGTCACTCCACTATTGATCACTTAGTTACTCTTAGACACTATATGAAGTTTGTAAAAATGCGTGCTAAAAAAGTCTTATTTGTTTTACTAATTTTGCCAAAGAATATGATTCAATTATCCATACAAAACTATGGTTGTGCTTGCATAAAATTGGCATCCCTTCAAATTTGATTGTAGTAACTCAAAAATTGTAAAATTATAGGTAGCAATTTAGAGAAAACATTTCAATTCTAGAGAAAATTTGGAGTTAACCAAGGTTGTCCACTTTCTCTAACTCTTTTTTGTATCTTTATTAATGAAATGTAGGAATTGTTTTGCAACAGGCAAGATACTCAAGCTATCCAAATTGGATCCCAAGCAATGAATATGCTTTTATATGTACATGATGCTACCTTGATCTCCACTACTATAGAAGGTGACGAATTGTGTTTTACTTTAGCCTCGATATTAGGTACACAATATCGAGTATGCGATATCGCGGCCCACAATGTGATATAGGGCATGCGATATCACGGGGTACTCCCAAGCTTATAAATATAGCCCCTGGGTACACAATTCAGGAATAGTTTTTAGAGTCAAGTAACAAAATTCTTGTAGTTTGTTCATTTGAGAGTTAGAATATTTTCCAAGTGCTAGAATATTTTTCAAGTGCCCGTAGCAGGAGGTCTAAGTGTAATTAGATCTTTATTCAAGCATTGATGTACCTAAACACACCATTGTTTGGCAATAAAGACTTTCTTTCTTTATGCATTTATACATTGTGATTTCATGCAGTTCACATTTAATGTTATTCATTCAACAATTAGTTTTGATTAAGTAAGCAACTAATTAAAATACACAAGTACGACCCCTTCGAACATATGTGTGACACTTGGTAGCTCAGAAACGGTTAACGTTTGACAACCTAGTAGTGTTTACACGAAGTTCAGGATGTGTTTGGGAAGTGGGGATGGTCACTTGTGTTAGGCTAGATTAGATAATAGTTCACTTAGCATTTAATTACTCTCACTTTCATTATTGTTTTAAACAATCAAATTGATAAAACATAAAATGATAAAAATCTTATGCCTCAGTCACACTTAACCATACACTTGCATTCACAAGTGAGACTAGACAATGAATAACAACACAAATTTGTCGTTTAGCTCTAGTGTACTTGGTAATTAAAGTCTACAAAATTTGACCTGATCGCACGTGAATGCCTATGATTTGTATGGTTAGGTATAAGGATACCTCACCGCTCATCAGAAGGTATGCAGAATATGTTAAAAATTTTAGAAAATTATTGTCATTCATTTGGTTTTCAAGTGAATGTAGATAAAACCAAATTAATGATCTATGGTACAAAAAATAACTATTATAACTTCCATTAAGGAGGTACCAATGTGTAAATAGTAGATTCTTTTAAATATTTGGGTCTCATTTATAGGAACAATTACACGTGGGAAACATGTATCAATGAAAAAATAGCATGAGGTTTTAAGGCTCTGTATGCTTTCAAAACAAGTGCAAGTATTTAGGCCTCTAGACTTGGAAAGTTAGAAAAAAAAAAATTCATACTATCATCTATCCTACTATATTGTATGGATATGATGTTTGGGGATCTAGATTTAATGCTAAACTTTAGAAATATATTGAAAGAGTGTAAAAACCTTTTTTTCTCACTAAGTTAAAGTTGAAGATGCAATTACCTTACTCAATGTTATTATATAAATGTGATTTATTACCTTTAGAAGTGTTCCAATTCATTACATACACTCATAGCTTACATATCTCAAGGTAATATAAATTCTCTAAAGTAGTTATTGAGGATTCACAAGACCATGCTTACTATTCTTAGGGGACACAATGGTTGAGAAAATAGAATATTTCTTGAGAGGACAACCATCAAAATCCTAAGCATATTTGCCAACTAGTCAAGTAGAAGGTTTTAACATAGCAACAATGTTGGAATTAAAACTTTATAACTCAACATTACTCACTAGAATTGAACCCATGACTTGGACTTTTCAAATTAAGAGTATTACCATTAGGCTAACACCTCATTGTTGAAAAATCAAATATGAATCCACAAGCTATTCTAAGTATAGTAGTAGCTTCTTCATATAGTTCTTGAATCATTTTAATATATTTATTAGGAATGTTTTTTGTAACTTGTGAGAATAAGACCCCTCAGTACAATGTTATATACTTATATGTATATATGTAGTTATGATTGGATGATGTGGGGTATGGTTATTGATGAGCAGTGAGGTACCACTACACCCAACCATACGAATCACAAGTGTTCATGCACAATTTGGTCAAATTCCATAGATGGGACTAGTTGTGGTATCTAGATCGCTATGCCTTGATTGTAGTTTGTTATCTTCCCACTTGGACTAGTGGTAGCTTTGTCACGTATGGTTTATTTTGAAGTGAGCATATGATTTTTATTATTTTATATTTTATTTTTCTATGATTAACGATATGTTGAAACTCAATTTATAATCAATTCAACTAATCTAATTGCTAATTAATAATCAAATATCCTAACATAAATATCCAATCCCACTTTCCACACATCCTGAACATGTATAATGCTGCTGGGTTATCAAATGTTAAGTGTTGCTGGGATTACCAAGAGTCATACACATGCTTGAAGTAGTTGTACTTATGTGCTTAATTAATATGCATGGAAATGTAAATATTAACTAAGTACATGAAAAGCAAATTGCATGGAAAGTAACTCTAATCTAAGTTAAAGTGTTGCAATGAATAAGAATCAATCTCAATCTTATTACCATTTGATGAGTCATGGTTTGTTAGATCCTATTATCGGACCCCTATTATCAGACCCTTGATATCAGGTATAAGATACTAGGTATGATAGGTCTTGATATTGGACCCCTTCAATATTAGACCCCCATTATCAGGTACGTGATATCAGGACCTCACAAATAGGATATCGGGTACACGATATTGTGGTTCTTGTGTGGGCCTATAAATACACATGTAGGCACATGGGAAGAGTCAGTTTTTAGAAGTTAGAAATTAGTGTTAGAGTAGGATCTTTTTGTCAGTTTTTCCTCTTAACCCTTTCTCCCAGTGCATGCCCACAGTGTGATGATTGTAATTGTACGACATCCTTTATTCGAGAGTGATGTACTTGGACATGCACACGATCAAAAATAAAGATCGAGATTACTTCATCACTGCAACATTCACTTAGTTTAATTACTTAATTATTATTGTTATTAAATGTGGAATGAGTGCGACTTAATCACGAGCATCTACGTGTGACTGCTTGATATCCCAGTAGCGTAGTTAGGCCACACGCTTGGTAATCCCAGTGGTAGTCGTGCACGAGGCCTAAGATGTGTACGAATGATTAAGGAATGGATGCTCATTGCACTTAGGCTAGCTTAGATTCTCTCTCCCTATCTCCTCTTAGTCTAGCTCTCTCTCTCCTTTTTTCCCTCCTAGCTTAGCTAAGATTATTTTCCATTGCCTCCAGGAGTAGCATTAGTTTAGGAACACATCATACACCTCACTCTAGACTAAACCATACATGATAAAGCAAATACTAGTCGAGGTGGAAAGATAGTGAATTGCGATCAATGAGTAACTATCTAGATACCAAAACTAGCTTGTCTGCGAAGTTCGACCAGATCGTGCATGAAACGCTTATATTCGTATGGTTGAGTGTAGGGGGTACCTTGCCACTCATCACCATTCATGGAATGTGTCCAAGTACATTTACACTTAAATAAGACTCTGTACAACTAACTTAGATCCACTCTGTAAGCACTCATTGACTATTTTCTAAGATTACAGAATAAAATTGTAAGAGTTTGGCTACTCTACTAAAAAAACCTTGCGAAACTTATCCCAAATCGTGTGTCCAAGCACTATATTTATAGGTTGGCACATACCCTGTGATATCAGATATTTGACATTGCATCTTGTCCCTTAATATCGGGGTATCTGATATCAAAGCCAAGCAAATCATGACTCATCATATTCCCACGATTGAATATAAGCTTGTCCTCTAGTTAAACAAAATGAGGAATAAGTTCCTTACAAAATATTGTGAATGTATGAGATTATTGACTAATATGCAAACTACTGATTGACTTTGAGTGCTGCATTGCAAAATTTTATTCAAGTGAATGCATACAAAATGGTAGAGTAACAAAAAGATTGGACAGACATTAAAGATTACAAAATTTGTAGAGGTCTTCAAAAATTAGCTGAAGATGATTCTTCTTATTCTTGCTAGTAGTGGCAGGCTTTTAACCTTGATTGTTATGTTGATGCTTTTTTGGTTATGTAGAACATTCTTGAAGGGTGGATTGAAATTTCTTCTTGTCGTCCCATGGATCTAGCAAACATGCAAAGTTTGAGCTACTATCTTGTATGTGCTATGTTTTTTCCATGGGCATATCCTTTGTTGTCTCCCACTTGGGTTCATTTTTGTGCCTAGAGAAATACCTTCTTCCTTAAGTGTTTCTTTTAGCATCACCTGTAGTCATCAAAGGATCAACATTAGTTTTCATAAATTTTTCTTAATAATTAACCTTTTTGGATCCCTTAGTTTTCATTTAAGCACAAGGTGATTACAGCATGCTATGCCCAAGACTATGAGGTAACTAAAATCATCAAGTTGTTCACATTATTTTGATCAATTACTATTAGTTACCATGATGTTTGAAAATAGGATGTTAGAAAAATTTCAAAGTGGACATCCCTAGCCCCTGTGACTATTAAGCATAACTTTGAAAGCACATAAGTTTTCAAGCAATTGAAACCAAAGGTATAATTTAGAAGATGACCAAGAAATATTAATGGATATGAAAATAGAAAAGTAGGAAAAATTAATGAAATAGATGAGAAGTAATCCCAAAATCATGCATAAATTTAGAGAAACCATCACTGATGTTCTAGAAGATTTGAAGGTTAGTCCAAAGACATGATTAACAAAAGTTATGCAAGTGGGTCCTCCCCAAAGCAAGCTCTTTCCATAACACCCTTGCATAACCACTTCTATAGATGTCCATGGGCACCCTAGAAGTTAAATATACATCATGCCTTTGTTCCAAACAACACAAAACTATCATGGTTTGGATGTTGTACTATACTACACAAAACCAAAAGGCTCATAATCGCATGCAGCAGTGAGGTAAATAATGGAATAAGGGATTGCAGAGATCGAGATGTAAGGTACTTAACCATGTATACAATAGGTTCTTGTGATGATTATGATTAAAATGATCAACATACCTATCCATCTAAGTTTAGACCAAGTCCATATCATGAATAGTGATTTTGCATTGATGTGTTCAATCTTGCAACCACCATGAGTTCACAACCATCTTAAAGAACAATCATTACTCCAAAAATAGAAGAAAAGAGAAGAAGGAAGGAAGGGCCTTTGTTAGAGGGGTGCCTTCAGGCATGGGTAACATGTCTTTCTAGCCCCATAACCAGTGCTTATAGCCCATTATTGTGTCTAAGGGGTGTGCTTTGAATTCCCATTATTGTTTATTATTATTTTTTCTTTTTCCATTTTTTTATTTTTTTTCTTTCTTTTTCTATGCTTTGTGTTTTTTTATAGGAACCACACCATGCAAAAACAAAGATTCCTTTTTATTGATCAATAGAGGAGTCATAAACCACATGAAGAAAGTCAAGAAGAGAACCCAACAGGTCCCCTTGCAGTCACACCCTTTACCATTTCCACTTGGTCGTTTCCTCTTTCTTCAAGGTACAATGATCATTAATGAATTTTAGTTTCATAAAAGAAGAACCAAATTGTTTCCATGAAAAAGACCTTTTATTTACAGAACTGAAGGGATGGATGAGGTGGTCTCATTACTTTACAAAATTACTTACCCAATCATCTTGATGGCATAGCACAAAAACCCAACACATATCATTGACTTCTGCATCATGACTTGGTAATATTATTAACAAAAACATAAAATACATTCATAAAACATAAAGAGAATGACTCAAGAAAGGAGAAAAATATAAAGAAATGAAAAATATATGAAGAATCAGAAAATTCTAGAACTAATAAGCAAATTAGTTACTTCCATGCATTTTGAAACTATTTTATACTCTCATTTTCAAGCCATTGGGTGTCTTCTAATTTAGTGGCTATTACATAGACTGGCTTTTTCTCACACACTTGCTCCTGAACTTTATGGTGGGTCAGTATAGGGGTTGTGTTAATATTTCGAACTTTTGGCCCACAATTGCACCCTTTATCATTATTGGTGATGCATGGATTCTTCTGTCTCTCCACAATGATAGATTTATCATTTATGTCTTGTATTAGAGTGATAATGAGTATTGGCTTTTGTGTATGATTAGGAGACATTATTTTTATGAGGAAGGTTGTTGCATTAAATTGGCCTTGTGTTGGTTTGGATGATGTGATAGGTCCATGAGTGTTATGCGTTCGCCTGGGGCCCTTCCTAAAGAAAGAATGTTTTCAAGATTGTGGTGGGGACCTATTAGCATTATCATTTTTATGTGGGTTCGTAGCACAAGTGGCATTCTCTCATTGATTTTGTGGTGTTGAACCTCCTTGTGTTGTTAGTGGTGGCACATGATGTAGGTGAGTATGAGAATATTGAGGATATGATAAAGGATGAGAGGTGTGAGGTGGTGATCTCATATAAGATGTTGTGGGATGATGATATTTAAGAGAGTGGTAGTAGTTATTTGAGATAGAGGAAGTGGAACTATTTTGGGAAATGAATTGTTGAATGTAATATTCGTACAGGTTTAGCTGGTAGTAAGGGTAGTGCTGATTTGATGATGGCCTCCCCCATGACTATGGGTTTTTCCATTGCATTGGATGATAGTGTTGAGGTTGGTAAAAAGTCCTCCTAGGATAGTACGATTGGTTGTGGGACTGTCTATAATTACCTTGTGGAAGAGGAAATCTCCTGGGCATGTGCTTCTGTACAAAATTTGGATTTAAGGCTCCTATCCAATACTCATGTAGATGCAACAAGATTGGGAAATGACCCTTCAGATGGTCATATATGTAGATGTTACATCCATTATCTTCATTTATGGGTGAGTCTATAGCCTCACTTCCTTCAACTACTTTTCTTGTTTGCAAAAAAGTGTTCCTAGCTATTTCTTCGTTCTACTTTCTTCATTTATTGTGATCGCCTGATTCATTTTGCATTGCCTTCTCCTCTTTGATTTCTACGCAAGTTTTAACTTTCTCATTCATCAATTCCAACATCTTATTCAACTTTTCTTCAAGCTCAATGAGAGAATTTTGTATTGGCAAGGATCATTGTAAAATAATCTCATTAAGAGTTGCCTCTTTTTCCTCATCATAGATATGAACCCTTTTCTTTTGAAGAGTTTGGTCCTAGTTTTTTTCCTCTACATTCTCTCATTTACCTATCTCTCCTTCTTATTTTGCCACATGCTCGATTAGCTCTTGGATCTGATGGGTTTGTAGCTCATATAATTGACCTAGGACATACATCCTAAGGGTCTCTCTTATTTCATTACAAAGCCCATGTATGATGTGGAAAAGTTACCTTTCCTTAGAGAAACCATGGCTTGGGAATCTATTAAGTAGAGAATAATATTTATCTAAGGACATGTCCAAGGTTTCATCTTGTTCTTGCTTCCATCCTTGGATTTGTCTCCTCAGGTTGGATACCCTCACATAGGTTTGGTATTTCTTGTTGAAGAGTTCCAGAATTGTGGACCATCGTCAAATTGAATTTGGTTTTAATGATCTACACCACACTTTGGCTCTACCAATTAGTGTCTTAGGAAAGAGCTTAAGCTTTTGCCACCCACTTTCAATGTTGTATGGGACATAGGAATCATGGAAGGCTATAGATGATGTTATGGATCCAAATTGTAGCCTCTAGCAAATTTAGGGATATTGTTTATATCAAGCATGGGTAAGCCACTGTCCTTGTGATGCTTGTAAGGTATCTTAATTTCCTTTGTGATCTACATCAAGCTCTTAGTAACTAATAAGGGTTCATTGTCATCAGACATGTTGTGATGAAAATTTATATTTCTATTCATTTGATTATGACGATCTTGTCTATGCTCATTTTGATGCCTTTGATTTTACCCTTAGGTTCAATTCTATTTTTGTCTTGACCCCATAGTGGAGCTCTATCTCTATATCTACATTCATCTTTGTCAAAGCTAGATGTTGAAGAGAAAGAGAAATATGAGGAAGTAGGAGAATCACCATGGCTTCTATAGTTCTCCCTTTGGTCCTTTGATTTATCTTGTCTAGGTTTAGAGGAGGTCCTAGGCCTTAGGGCCCTCCTTGTTCTATGACTTTCTCCATCTCCTCTAGGATTGTCTACACTAGTTGAATGTAGTCTTTGAGTGTAGTAAGGGTCTAAATGAGCCTAGGAAACCCTTGTTTGAGGCTATTCACTCCAATTTTCTTTAGTTTACATCCTATCATTTCTCCTATGAGTGTTCTCATCATATGATGAATTATTGGTTCTATGTGAAGAAGACATGGTTTTGTCTAATAATGTGTGTGACTTAAAATATTAATGTTTTCTAAAGATAAATTGTTAATACTTTTACAATGATCATTTGTGATATAACTAATCTATATAACTAGAACTATCCTTAGCAATGGTGCTAATGATGAGTGATGAGGTACCCCTACACCCAACCATACAAATCATAAGTGTTCATGCATGATCTCGTTGAATTCCATGGATGGGACTAGTTGTGGCATCTAAATCACTATGCCTTGATTGTAGTTCGCTATCTTTCCACTTGGACTAGCAAGGCATATGATTTTTATTATTTTATATTTTATTTTTCTACGATTAACAATATGTGAAAAGTCAATTTATAATCAATTCAACTAATTTGATTGCTAATTAATAATCAAATTTCTTAACATAAATATTCGATCCCACTTTCTGCATACATCCTAAACATGTATAATGTTGCTGGGTTACCAAATGTTAAGCATTGCTGGGATTACCAAGAGTCATACGCATGCTTGAAGTAGCTGTACTTATGTGCTTAATAAATATGCATGGAAATGTAAATATTAACTGAGTACATGAAAAATAAATTGCATGGAAAGTGATGAGTAGCAAGGTACCTCTACGCCCAACCATATGAATATGAGCGCATACGTGCAATATGGTTGAACTCCGTGGATGGGCTAATCGTGAGTTTTAAGATAGTTATTATGCTTTGTTGTTCGTTGTTTTCCCACGTTGAACTAGTGGAAGCTTTGTCACGTATGGTTTAGTCCAAAGTGAGGTGTATGATGTAATGTTTTAACACTACTCCTACTATGGAATGATAATAAAGAGTTGATTAACTAAAGGTATGAAATGAATCCTACATTTAACCTAAGGTGATGAGTATCCAAACCTGATTGTCCCTATGCACCTTGGGCTTCACGTAGTCGCCATTGGGATTACCAAACACTACTCACTACTAGGTTACTAGAAAATACACTTATGTGTTCACAATTGGTCATACCCATTTTGCTTAATGATGAGGAATGTAAATAACATTAATTAGAAACAACAATAAGCAAAGACATTGAAATTTTAATCTAAGAAAATCACAAATGCAAAGTGGATGCTGTAGTGATGTAAATGATCTCTATCTTTATTGCCAAACATGTAATGTGCCCAAGTACATTGCAATCGAACAAGGATGTCATGCAACCATAAACATCACATTGTAGGCATACACTTGAACTGAAATTGAAAAACTTCTAACTAACTCTGTCTATCTTCTATCTCGACCTCCCTTGTCCATGTATCTCCCCTATGTGATATTTATAGGTGAGCATGGAAAAAATGACATCGGATATCTAACATTGCCTACTAACCCCGATATCGGATTCGCGATATTGGAGCCCTAATATCACTTTTGATGACTCATCATACCCCCATGAATGAATGAAAACTCGTCCTCAAGTTTCATACAAAATGGTGAAAGGTATGGGATTATTGATTGACAAGACAATCATTGCATTGCAGTGGTGTTTTATTACAACAGAATGAAAACACATTACAAGAATCAGAATTAAGAACAAAAAGAAGAATTATGGAGCTACTACATTGTGCCAGGAAGTGGTGGCTCTTCCACAATCTCCTTTCCTTTGCCTTTATCTCCTAGTTTTGGAGGCTTGTGATGATGTAGTAGTGATTGAAATTTCTCCTACTCTATTTTGGGATCATGCATAGTCCATGCAGATGATCTAATGTGTGAGGGAACTAGCACATCCCATAGACACGATAGCTATGAAAACATTTGATTGGATTTTACATACCAAGCTACAAACTACCATCTCTCCTCTTCAAATGCCTTGGCCTTATCTCTCAACTCTTGATAATCAACAAAGCATCTAGCTAGGTTTGTAGCTACATCTTTTTATTCATGGTAGCTCACCTTAACCACCTCCAATTCTACAATTACGACTGCTAGCTTGTCAAGAGCTACTTTGCAATCAAAAACCTCTTCATACAATGCATATGAGGTGGCTACCTCCCTCTCAAGCTCATTACATGGGCACCCTACTGTCAACATGACCAAGTTGGCATATTGAAGGTTGGCCAACTCCATGTACTCTTTCAGATCAGCAATCTGTAGGTCCTAGCTTTTAACCTCTACCTGGTGAGTAAGGGCATATGTATCTAGGATGTTTCTCTAGTCTAATTGTTGGGCCACAAAGGAATTGATTTGGCCCTTTGCCATCCAGATTTCTTTTTCAATGAATTCTTTGTACATGCCCACCTGGTCATGGAAGTTCCCCTTGAGGCACTTATGATTTTTGGCCTTGTTTTTCCATGCGCTTATTTCAATTACCGAATTTTGTCAGATAGCGCATAGCTCCTCCATAGGGAGGGTTCAATTTTCTCAGGTGAGGTGACTCATGTCATGGTTGACTTGCACTAGCTACTCTCTTAGCTAGTGGATACTTTCTTCTAAAAAATTCTTTTGCTACTTAATGATGGTCAACTTATTATTCGTTGCAATTAACTGCTTATTTTCTTCTTATAGGATGGTAAGGGCCTTGAGATGCGCATGAGTTCACGCTTCTATGATGGAAGCATCCCATACCACCTGCTCTCTTTCCTATGCTAGGGTTTTATTCTCTTCTATCATCTGAGCCAATTTCTCAGTTCGGAAAGCCTCCATTATCTCAGGTGGGATCAATGAAGATGGATCCTACCTTTCCACCCTTAAGGTTGCAAGATCTTGATGAAGCCTTTAGGCTTTTGCTTCTACATGCTCAACCCTATGCTCAGTGATGACAAGTTTTCCTTTAGTTGAAACTAGTTCAGACTGTACTATAGTGACATCACTGGGGATGTTGAACAAACATGTCATTACCTACCCTGTCTATAGCAGTCTGTCCAACACATCCTTGTGTTAAGATGGAGTCATGCAAGACCAAGATGTGGTAGGTGTAGTGGATGTTATCAAGGACCACACTACACCTATAGACCCTTCACTAGTTTCAAGTAGTACTTGAAATGATGCGATGTTTCCATCTGTTGTGACCACTGGGCCTCTCGTCTAGATTGGAGTGAAACCTATCCTGTGGCAAGATTAGTAGACACTATGGGTTGGACTACATCATCAAGAACTTGAAAGAGACTTGACTCATTGGGTGTTCCCTAGCTCATAAGGTCTGATATCCACTAGAGATGACTAAGTGTAGGCCTATAATCATAAATTGGAGACTGTTGCTAAGGTGGTTGAGATGGTGGTGGTGGTTGTTCAAACTGTGGGCTATGGCTGGGTCCTGCTTCCTGCTACTACTTGGCCTATGCCAACTAGTGCTTGAGCTATTTAATTTTTTGCTCCAATTAGGCAATGTATCCTTGCACTAGCTACTGCTCTTCCTATTCTTCTTCCTCTTCGAGATCTTTTCTCGGAGGCACTGGTTTGAGTAGTTCTGCAAAGGAAGCATTTTGAACTTTGCGGGATACATCATTGGTATAACCAAGGATTCTAGTACGTTGACACAATTTCTAGATTGGATAGGGGAACGACAAAGTGAGCCTCTCCATCTTCACCTCTTTGAACCATCGCTTAATCTCCACGAAGTATAGTTGGGAAATGTTGGCTTGAAATTTTCCCATTAACATAGCACATCCCTAAGCCGCATAGGTGGACAGATGATTAAGCTCCTTCATTAGGAAAAAATGATATGTCCCAATTTTGAAATAAGTACACTCTTCTAGGCTCAGTCCATTGTATGAATTATTCTCGTCGTCAAAAGCACATTTCAACCATAGCTTACAGCTCTTCGGATCAATTCGGGTTGACAGAACTGGCAATCACGCTCCAACATTTGGCAAATTTAGGGCTTCAGTGATTACCTTGATAGAATAAGAGATTGTGACCCTACCAATTATTATAGTGGGACCTTCTTCCTTCCCATGCCAAAAGGAATAAGTCTCCCCAAGGTACCATTTTGCATTTTTAGAAAAAATTGGCCAAAATGGAGATGCTTGCAACTTTTTCCTCACTGACTGAGGGGTGAACTCCATGAATGACCTGAAGTTCATTTCCATGATGATCGAGGCCAACGTGGGATGTGCCTGAATGCTAGCTAGGCATTCTGGTAACAATGTGAGTCATTGTCCTTATACTTGAGGTGATGCCTTTTCCTGCACAAATTAAGCTTTGGCAAGGACTTCTGCAGGGGCTTCTTGATGGATGCTGAATGACTATGCCTCTTGCTCAATTGGTGACCCTTGCTAGCTAGTTTAACCTCGATTTCCCCGAGGGCGTTTGCTCAGTCCCTATGATGGATTGCCTTGGGTTGTTCTTTTGGGAGGCATCTACAATTACATAAAACATTAGGTTACTAAGGGATCCTTGTATTGATCACATTACTCATCTATACCTTAGTCAACCTTCAATGTATGTTATAGCCGTGTTAGATTGTAGAGTTAAGGGCTTACTTTTTTTGGTTCAAAATGGCCTAATAAGATAGTTAAGGCACTTAGGAATACGTAAAAAGTATCTTTGGCATGGTGGACAATCTTTATTTACTTATTTAGCTTTGATTTTACTTCATGTATTCATTGGCTATCCTCAAAATACCTTTCGAATGATAGTGATTTTCAAAGAAAAAATGTGATCCCCCCC
>MNCI01010006.1:161598-242934 GCA_015680685.1 Gnetum montanum | reverse complement strand
AAAAAAAAAAAAAAAAAAAAAAAAACGGAGTGCAAATGTGCAATATATAGCATGTGGATGAAGGGCATGTAGATCTTAAATCACCAAAGAGAGAAAAATGCAAAAACACCCCTGTTGTTGTAATGCAAAAATAAAATTGGAAGTGCAGCTAAGTGATGTATTTATAGATTTTATGGCCCCAATATTGGGTACTCAACATCGGGGATTCGATATCAAGGCCCTCCTAATATTGGATCCTTGATATTAGAGTGCCCAAAAAAATGCTCAACCGACAATTTGATAGAGGGAGAATAATTCGAGGGTAGGAATAAAAGAGTTTGAGGTACCAAAACATTAAAAATTTGGGAAGCTCATTAGGATAATGGTAGGGAAAGGAATAATGCACAAAAGTGAAGAGGGTATATAGTTAGGGAAAGGTGGAATGATAGGCATTAATGCATAGTGGAAGGTGCATAAATTAGGTGGTATTAAAAAACAAGTAAAATACATAAGAGTTACACAAGTGGGTCCTGCCCAAAGTAGGTGCATGCCCATGATGCCCTTGCATAACCACACCAGAAGGTGTCTGTAGGCACCTAAGGTGTTAAATGCAACTAATACCTATCACACAACATCACACAAATAAAAAATACACCACCATTAGTAGAGAATGATGAATATGTACGTCCAAATCATAAATGAAAACACAGTGAACAGTGAGGTGAGGAATGGAAAGCATGGTGGAAAGAGAGAACATAGAATGGACTCCCAATATGGAGGTCGTGTGAAGCCCCTTTTGTGTTTAGTGGTTAAGGTGACTTGACAACAACCAACCCAAATCTAGACAAAAAACAACCACATCTAGTGACCTCATATCAACACACCTAACTAATCCATCCCCTTAGGCAAGAAGGGTGTTATCATAGATCAACCACCATTCCACCAAAAATAAGAAAAGAGTAATAGGAAGTGTGGAAGGACCTTAGTTAGAGGGAACCTTCAGGCATAGGTACATGTCTTTCTAGTTCCATAACCAGTGCTTGTAGCCCATACTCCATTATTACATCTAAGGGGTATGCTTTGAATTCCCATCAGTTTTTTTTTGATTTTTGCATTTTTTGGCTTTTTGGATGGAAACCACATCATGCCAAGACTTATTTGACTGGGTTAACTTCCTAGTGGTGTTTGACAGTGGAATGGTGGAAAATCGATGACAACATCCATGCATCCAAGAGAATAAACCAGCACAAGTGCATCAAATCCCCTTGAAGTGACACTCTTGTCAATTCCTTTAAATTCTTCTTCAGGGTGGAGGATACCAAGCCATAGATTCATTATATTTTGATTAGAAGATGGGCTCCATCCTTCCAAAATAGAGGAAAACCATCGAATGAAGCAGATGGATGGATGATGTGGAATCACCATTCACAAAGTTAAACATTTATGACAGAAACAACATAGAAACAAATCCCTACCCTAAGTGGACCAAAATAAAGCTCACTTATTGATCAAGAACATTTAGGAATGGTAAACAAAATAAATCAAAACAAAATAAAAATAAAAAAAAAACAAAAAATGAAAATAAAAGAAAAATAACAAAAGAAAAGGGAGGATTAATTCGTGGTTAGAAAGGAAGATAGCCCTAAGGACTATGCATTGGAGGGAGATACGCATTAGCAAAAGGATCCATGCATTGTGGATATGTGGTATAGGGCATGCTTCTTGGTGGTGTCACACACATGGCATAAGGGTTGGGTTGGTAGGTTGATGTGGAAGATGGGGTAGCTTGTAACGTTCTCGGTGTCCAACTAAGGTCATGAAAACTCGATGGCATGCATGGATTCTATTGTCTTGGCATAAAATCAGAATCCACGGTAGTGGTCAAAATAGAAGTAGAGACAACAAGTGACTTTGGTATATGTACAGAAGGTGGTAGATCCAAAGGAAAGGATACGTCACTAGATTTTCCTTGTGTAGGAGTAGTGGATATAGTGGGTGACACTTGGCCTTTACATTTTTTGGTGCGAATCATCTTGAAGAAGGGGTGTTTGTGTGGCTATAAAGAGTTTCCATCTGATTGATTGTTGGTACGAATAGTTGCTACACAAGTAGCCACTTGTGGCTGTAAAGGATGTTGTGCTAAACACTTAGATGGACACTTTGGGACAAAGAAGTGTAAACAAGAACAAAAAAATGGAGTGCAAATGTGCAAGATATAGCATGTGGATGAAGAGCGTGTAGATCTTAAATTGCCAAAGAGAGAAAAATGCAAAAACTCCCCTGTTGTTGTAATGCAAAAATAAAATTGGAAGTGCAGCTAAGTGATGTATTTATAGATTTTATGGCCCCAATATTGGATACTCGACATCGGGAATTCAATATTAGGGCCCCCCTAATATTTGATCCTTGATATTAGAGTGCCCAAAAAAATGCTCAACTGACAATTTGATAGAGGGAGAATAATTCGAGGGTAGGAATAAAAGAGTTTGAGGTACTAAAACATTAAAAATTTGGGAAGCTCATCAGGATAATGGTAGGGAAAGGAATAATGCACAAAAGTGAAGAGGGTATATAGTTAGGGATAGGTGGAATGATAGGCATTAAGGCATAACGGAAGGTGCATAAATCAGGTGGTATTAAAAAACAAGTAAAATACATAAGAGTTACACAAGTGGGTCCTGCCCAAAGTAGGTGTATGCCCATGATGCCCTTGCATAACCACACCAGAAGGTGTCTGTAGGCACCTAAGGTGTTAAATGCAGCTAATACCTATCACACAACATCACACAAATAAAAAATACACCACCATTAGTAGAGAATGATGACTATGTATGTCCAAATCATAAATGAAAACATAGCGAACAGTGAGGTGAGGAATGGAAAGCATGGTGGAAAGAGAGAACATAGAATGGACTTCCAATATGGAGGTCGTGTGAAGCCCCTTTTGTGTTTAGTGGTTAAGGTGACTTGAAAACAACCAACCAAAATCTAGATAAAAAACAACCACATCTAGTGACCTCATATCAACACTTTTAACTAATCCATCCCCTTAGGCAAGAAGGGTGTTATCATAGATCAACCACCATTCCACCAAAAATAAGAAAAGAGTAATAGGAAGTGTGGAAGGACCTTAGTTAGAGGGAACCTTTAGGCATAGGTACATGTCTTTCTAGTTCCATAACCAGTGCTTGTAGCCTATACTCGATTATTACATTTAAGGGGTATTCTTTGAATTCCCATCAGTCTTTTTTTTTTTTTTTTACATTTTTTGGCTTTTTGGATGGAAACCACATCATGCAAAGACTTATTTGACTGGGTTAACTTCCTAGTGGTGTTTGACAGTGGAATGGTGGAAAATCGATGACAACATCCATGCATCCAAGAGAATAAACCAGCACAAGTGCATCAAATCCCCTTGAAGTGACACCCTTGTCAATTCCTTTAAATTCTTCTTCAGGGTGGAGGATACCAAGCCATAGATTCATTATATTTGATTAGAAGAGGGGCTCCATCCTTCCAAAATAGAGGAAAACCATCAAATGAAGCGAATGGATGGATGATGTGGACTCACCATTCACAAAGTTAAACATTTATGACAGAAACAACATAGAAACAAATCCCTTCCCCAAGTGGACCAAAATAAAGCTCACTTATTGATCAAGAACATTTAGGATTGGTAAAAAAAATAAATCAAACCAAAATAAAAATAAAAAAAACAAAAAATGAAAATAAAAGAAAAATGACAAAAGAAAAAGGAGGATTAATTCATGGTTAGAAAGGAAGATAGCCCTAAGGACTATGCATTGGAGGGAGATACGCATTAGCAAAAGGATCCATGCATTGTGGATATGTGGTATAGGGCATGCTTCTTGGTGGTGTCACACACATGGCATAAGGGTTGGGTTGGTAGGTTGATGTGGAAGATGGGGTAGCTTGTAATGTTCTCGGTGTCCAACTGAGATCATGAAAACTCGATGGCATGCATGGATTCTATTGTCTTGGCATAAAATCAGAATCCACGGTAGTGGTCAAAATAGAAGTAGAGACAACAAGTGACTTTGGTATATGTACAGAAGGTAGTAGATCCAAATGAAAGGATACATCACTATATTTTCCTTGTGTAGGAGTAGTAAATACAGTGGGTGACACTTGGCCTTTAGATTTTTTGGTGCGAATCATCTTGAAGAAGGGGTGTTTGTGTGGCTGTAAAGAGTTTCCATCTGATTGATTGTTGGTATGAATAGTTGCTACACAAGTAGCCACTTGTGGCTATAAAGGATGTTGTGCTAAACCCTTCGAAATGGGTGACGACATGTGAAGAGGAAAAACATGAGAGCTTGGGAAAGATGATGGAGGATACATGACATGTAGTGGGGACGACATGGAAGATGACACATAGCAATGGTGTTGTTGTGGGTGGTATGCATGTAGAGAAGAAGAAGAATATGAATGGAAACTTATCAGTGAAATAGGTTATTGAACGTAGTACTCACATGAGTATGGATAGTGAGATGGCTGCTAAGTGGGTGGTTGCCTCCCCCACGACTGTGGTGGCTGCCATTGCAGTTGAGGTTGACCATAAGTCTAAGGATGGTTCCTACTCACATGGTTATAGGATGGACCATAACCACATGGATGGAAAGGTATTCTTCTAGGCTTGTGCTAGTGTAAGAACTTTTGATTTAGCGAAGAAGTCCAATGCTCCTGTAGATGTAACAATATCAGGCATCGACCCTTTGGATGATCATAATGGCAAAGGTCACATTCCTCATCCATGTTTGTAGTGAAGCTATCTACCTTATTGTCAATAGTAGTGTGTTTTTCTTGTTGGCCTTTCATCTCACCTATTTCGTGATTGGTTCCTTTATGTTGAGATTCTTCACCGAGACTGTGTTGTGCCACACTCACTTCAGTAGGCTTGGCATATGATGACACATTAACTTAAAGCCATGTAGACATTCTATTCAACCTTGCATGAAATTCATCAATCAATTGTTGTATTAGCAAGGGATGTTGGGACATCTCCCTATGGAAAGTTGCCTTCATCTGGTCAATGATCATTTTTGTTACAAACATTGATTCCTGTTGGTGGTTTTCCAAACTTTGTTGTTTACACAACTCCCCTTCTTCTTTAGAAACCCATTAAATTAGGCTTAAAATCTGATGGCCTTCTAATTTGTGTAATTGGCCCTTAGCGAATGTTCCAAGGGTCTCTCGTGTTTGAGTCCGAAGTCCATCTATGATATGGTGAAGTTGTTCTTCTTGGGAGAAGCCATGGCCTAGACATTTATGCAATAAAAAGTAATAACAGTCTAGGGCAAAATCCAAGGGCTCATATTCTATTTGTTGCCATTCTTGGATCTATTTCAGTAACTAGGACACTCTAGCATAGGTTTGGTACTTGTTGTTGAATAATTCTAACATCATGAACCAATGCTTAATAGAATAAGGTTTCAACGATTGATACCACACGGTAGCTTGGGAGTAGCCTAATTAGTTAAATAATTGATTTAGACTTTACTTTATGTTGATAATTACTTAAATAATTGATTTATTTATTATCATTAGGAGTAGCCTAAGGTTGAAATAACATCAAGAATCATATGCCTTACTTTGGGCTAAACCATATGCGACAAAGGTACCACTAGTCCAAGTGGGAAGACAACGAATTGCAATCAAGGCATAATGATCTAGATGCCACAACTAGTCCCATCCATAGAATTTGACCAAATCATGCATGAATTATTATGATTCATATGGTGGACATAGGGGGCACCTTGCTACTCATCAAATACAAACATTTTTTTTCTATCATTTGTGTCATCATTTTTTCTATGTGCTACCTTCTTATGTTTTATGAATGGGGTCTTGCAAGTAGATTTAAGAGCATTTGAGGTCCAGGTTTGGGTTGCTTCTTGTTTTGAAACTAGGATTTGAGAGCTAGCTACTTTAGGATAGAGTTTGATCTATTTTGAAGCTTTTGATGATTATTTGGACTTTTGAGAGCTATGATTAATATTGGTGGACTTCCTTTACTTTTCTCTTATTTATTATGGTAGATTTGTATGCAAATGTACTTGCAAGGGAACCATATGATAAATAATATGATACAATGTTTTCATTTTGGAGTTAGTATGATTTTGGTTATGTGTGGTATGTTTTTAGCTTATGTAATCTTTTAACTTGTATATGGAATGTGATTGGGCATTATAAGACTTATGTGGGGCTGTAAGAACCAATTATAATGGTTGATCAAGTTGATAATATGCATTTTTGTTAGTTTCCTAAGTTGTGAGGTTATTTTGGACTATTTATAATATTTAGATTTTGGGCATCTATGCAAATCATAGGTCATAGTCAAATTTTAGTAAAGTTACAATATCTAGTTGTAGGTGTTTATGTAAACTAGAAATCACAATGTGATCATAGTTAGATTTTCATAGGAAATTTGTATGTACTGTGGGTTATGATGTGCTCATACTTAAGTTACAATAGAATTTTTACATATATCATAAGTTGTGGTAACCTTGCATCTAGGTCATGGTGAGGTTAGCTAAAGTAAATGAGTGGATAGTTACAATATGCTCATAGTAGAAATTGTGACACCATCACAAGTAGTTTATTGTGTCTCAAGTTTTTGGTTAGTGAGTAGATTGCAAGTTTTAGATTGCCCATTGTGGTGATCATGATCACACTATGGGTTGCAATTTGAAGGAATTTTATGGATCACAAGCCATGTTTTAATCATGGTTTACCCAACCAAGTTTAGAATTTGAAGGTGAAATGGTTGCAATGTAGTGTGCATCTCGAGGATGAAGCATTTGCTTATGTTAGATAAAAAACATTATTTAAATATGTAATAAGTGATTGTTGGTTAGATCATGTGATATTGCATTCTATGGCTTCTAGTTATTATGATTTCAAGTCTGATGGTAAATCTGATGAATGTGCATTTTTCAAGTATTTGAGTTAGTGGAACTTGAGTTAGTCTAAGTGATATATTGTGATGCAATAATCCACGTAGTACTAGTTTCTTATGATCAGTTGATGCTCTATGGGTTAAGTTGATATGAGGGAGTAAACAAGTTCATGATGAGGCTTCCTAGAGGTGGATGAGGATGACCCTTACTCAAATGCATAACTAAGGCTCCTATCTTAGCCATCATCCTAAGAGTATAAGAGCATAAGTGTGATAGTTACTACAGCTAATCAAAGGTTTATGAAGTGGCTTCAAGTCATATGTTGATAAGCACTAGCATAAATAGAGCTAATAAATATTCATAAAATACTTGCAAGGAAATAGAGATGATGAGTACTCATGGAAATGAATACATATGATACACAAAGTGCAGATGTATCAAATATCACAAGATTGATAATTATGCTTTGTTGATGAAGGGATAAGTTGACACGTGAGTAGTTTGGAATATGCATGGTTGGCTTATGGTTGATTGGATGTTGGTATATATGTTTGATTGGTATATGACCAGGTAATAATCAACTCGAATGTTGGATGGTATGAGTTAGGATGCATTATGATTACCTGGTGATGAGTGGTGAGGTACCCCTACACTCAACCATATGAAATGAGCGTAGCATGCACAATCCGGTCAAACTCCGCAGACTAAATACCTACATGCCCCATGGAACACTTGGGGTTAATCATTCATTGTCTTCCCAGACTTACTTGTGGTTGTCACGGTGTATGGTTAAGTAAGTTCGAGGTATATTATTTTTATGGTCTTTTATGGTTTTTCTCCTATGCTATTGAGGTGAAGGGTTGAGAAACTAACTAACTCTAACTAATGACTAAGTCTAAATTAACTAGCGTCAGCATCCGTTCCCACTTACCGTACACACCCTGAACCGATGCAACTGCGGCTACCAAACGCTAATCATTGCTGGGATCAACGCGCGTAACACACGTGCTCGAAGTGGTCGTACTAAGGCACCTAACTAGGAGGAAAGAGTTGAGAGAATCTATCTAGCCTACGTGCGATGAGCAGCTGATTCCTTGACTAACCGTACACATCTACCGTGTATGACTACCACTGAGATTACTAAGCGTAGATCCTGGATACGCCACTGGGTTACCAAGTAGTCACATGAGATGCTTGTAATCAAGTCATACTCATACCACATGCGATGAGCAGCCGATTCCTTGACTAACTGTACACATCCTCAGATGCTTGTAATTAAGTCGTACTCATACCGCATTCTAGGAAAGCAATAAATAGCAATTAAATAAAATCCTATTCCATGCACTGCAAGGTTTATCTAATCAAGATCTTCTTTATTTCCGTACACAAATTTTGCTCAGGTACAATGTTGGTCGAATAAAGATCCGTTCACTCTAGGACTCCTACTGCGGGCACATGGAAAATATTCTATCTCTGGAGTGATCAAACTACTAAAGTTTCCCTACTTCTAAACCAGGATGGAAAATAAGGGGAGTGTTGCCTCTTATTTATAGATTTGGTAGCAAACCATGATATCACGTACGCGACATCATAGGGGACGACGCGATATCGCATACGCGATATCGCGGCTCATGCGAATCACATCTCATCATACCCCCATGATTGAATGAAAACTCATCCTCGAGTTCCTTACAATAATATCAGGAAGGTATGGAATTATTGAGGGGAATGGAACTAATGGGATGAAATGTGAATGGATCATTATTACAAGACTTGACAAAACTGGTGTTCATAACAACAAGAGTGAACACCTTATTACAATGACATTAGGCCTTTGTTGGCAACTGAGAAAGAGAGAGAGAGAAAGAAGTGTTGTTGTTGCCAATGCCAAGATTGCACCTTTGTTGTCCATCCGTAAGCGCACCATTGATCTTGCTCCTTGCATAGTTGCTTCAACGTTACTCCATTCCAAGTGGTTCCTCTAGATCCGGTCCGTTATTGCATGGTCACCATCTGCACACACAACACAATCATATATTAGCAAGGGTAAATGAATCATCATGTAATTAATACCTTACGTTGGTGTAGGTTCATTGGCTAGGTTGTGGTATGGCTAATATGGATCTAGGGATATATTAATAATGACTAATGAAGGTGTAGGGGTTAGGAAAGAGTTGAAAAATTTGGGGCTAAGAGAAAATTGAAAAATTTGGGGCTAAGAGAAAATCGAAAAAATCGAGCCCCATACCCCCATGACTAATCGCGAATCTCTGGTAGCGTTAGAATGGAGAAGGAAAAGGAGTAAGAAAAATAGATAAAAAGGGACAACTATGGCATCGATGAAATGGATGTCAAGATGGAAATGAACAAAATAAAATTAATTGCAAAATGTTAAGGAAAAGAAGTTAACGGATGCTCCAAATAGGAATGTCAGTGGGTCCTCCCCAAAGCAGGCTCATGCTCTTAGTGCCCTGACAAACCCACATTCAAAGAGTCCGTAGGCCCTAGGAATGTCATTTGGAACAAGAGTTAAAGTCTATTGTAGGTAATGATTGATAAAAAAGGAATAGAAAATATTGTAGCTAATCATTTATTAAGGTTGAAATGGGATGCAGACAATTGAGTAGAACCATTATCAGACCAATTTCTTGATGAGTACCTCTTCACTAGAACATCAAAGGCTATGAATTCAATAGAACAACCATGGAATGCAGAGTACCTGACGTATCTCACCACACAAGAGCTTCTTGTTGAATGGAACAAAAAATAATGTGAAGAATTATTTCACAAAGCTAAAAAATACATGGAAATAAATGGTAACTTGTACAAAATTTGTGCATATGGGCTTGTTAGTTGGTGTCTACCTAATCATGACTAGCAAAGAATGTTACAAGAT
Source organism: Gnetum montanum (assembly GCA_015680685.1). NCBI lineage: Eukaryota > Viridiplantae > Streptophyta > Gnetopsida > Gnetales > Gnetaceae > Gnetum > Gnetum montanum. Next base: position 233,139 of record MNCI01010006.1, on the reverse strand, counting down.
GCCCATGAAGATCCATGTGGTGGCCAATATGTAGGGTGTAGAATAGCACTTAAATTACTGATGGTGGGAAACTTTTATTCTACACTCTTCAGAGATGCCCACACTTTTGCCCAATCGTGTGAATGTTACCAAAGATATGGAGGAATTATGACTAGATATGAAGGACCACAACACTAGATACAATTGACAAAGCCTTTTGATATTTGGAGAATTGATTTTATGGGCCCCATTTAGTCAATGTCAAATAGAAAAGCATACATTATTATGACTATGGATTATTGCACAAAGTGGGTAGTGGCAGTAGTAAAAGATTGTACAACAAAAATAGCTATCAAGTTTTTCCAACAGCATGTGGTGAACTTATTTGGAGTAGCTAGAATGCTAATATCAGATAATGGAACTCACTTCATAGGTGCTACCATTAAGAAACTCATGCAAAAACTTAGGGCTAACCATAAATTAACATCACCGTATCATCACCAAGAAAATGGTTAAGTTGAAGTTACTAACTACAAAATTACTAAAATACTCACTAGGATAGTTAGTAGGTTTAGATAAGATTGGAGTACAAAATTAAATAATGCTCTATGGGCCTATAGAACATCTTGAAAATTACCTATAGGGTACACCCAATATGAATTAGTATATGGAAAGTTGTTGATACTTCCAATGTAGGTAGAGCTTTACACTTTATCTGCTACTAGTGAACTTGACCTTGATTTGAGTTTAGCATAAAAGGAACATCTAATGAATTTGAATCTTTTAGATGAAGATAGAAAAGTAGCACTTATGGTTAGTGAATTCCACAAGAACTACTCCAAACTTAGGCACAATTCATGGATAAGAAATGTAACCATACAATTGAGCGACAAGGTCCTCTACTACAATCCTAGCCATTTACTCCAAAAGACTAAAATTCAGACACTTTGGAAGGGACCATACATAGTACATGCACTTATCTATCTGATGCCTTAAATGTTCATCACCCATCTAGCTCACATAAGCTTATCCTTGTCAATATTCAACAAGTCAAACCATACTATGAGTACTCAAAAAAATCTACCTAACCTACTCACTAGCCTTCCACTTATTTAATCTTCCATTTCCCTGATCTTCATAATAGTCACGGGGGTGTCCATTTAAAATCATAGGTACCTTACTGATTTTCTATTTTTTTTTTTACAACTCTTTTCATTTTTCACATTCTTTTACATTTTTTTTCATTCTTTTATACTTATTTCTTCAATTTTCTTCAATTTTACAAATTCTTTAATATTTTTCAATTCTTTAACATTTTTCATTCTTTATGCTTTTTTCATAGTTTTTACCATCTTTCCCATTTCTTTTATACTTTGTTTCAAATACTTTGTAAATAATTTTGATCAATAATAAAATACATTTAAATAAAGGCAAAATGTAGCCCAATAAGGTGAAAATTTCTCAATGTTATCAAGTCATAAGAGATTGATTATTTGCACAGTGAGCCCACATCATCCATCCATCCATTTGAATAATAAGAGGTTTTTATCATGAACATAATGATATTCTTTCCATCATCAAACTAAGAATAAACTTATGATCATTATGCCTAGATAGAAAAGTGAAGAACCAAGGGGGAATGAAAAGGGTGTAAGATCAAGGAAACTTGTGGATTCTTTTTGGATCATTATTGTCATTTTTGATGAACCGTATTTGGCCTAGCTCTGATATTAGATATCCAATATTAGAGCTCTGATATTAGATACTTGATATCATGGTCTAAGAAGTGATTTTGGATATTTGATATCATTGGGTGTGTGTTGGCCTATAAATATAGTGCTTGGGAACATGGTTTGCAATAAATTTTTGTCATAGCATAGTAGAGCTCTTGCAGTTTTTTTCTCCAAAGTTAGAATATTTTCCAAATTTCTTGTAGTAAGAGTCATTGAGTGTACGGATCTTTATTCCAGCACTTTTGTACTTGAGCATGGCAGTGTGTGTGGTAATAAAGACGAGCTTTCTGATTAAACCTTGCAGCACATTGGCTAGCTTAAAAAATTTATTGATGCATTTAATATTCTATGCAATTTCATTTAATACGGCCAAGTAATTAAGCTAAGGTAAGCTAGAGCAATTAAATAGCAGTTAATTACATAGATATGTATGATTGCTTCGAGCATGCACATGATTCTTGGTAATCACAACAACACTTAACGTTTGGTAATCCATTAGTGTTATACATGTTTAGGACGTGCATGAAAGATGGGACTAGATACTTAGGTTAGAATAATTAGTTATTAATTAGCAATTAAATTAGTTAAAATGGTTCATAAATTGAGTTTCAACTTGTTGTTAATCGTAGGTGAATAACAACTAAGCTCCACAAGTGTAGTTGGGAAGCCAATGATTGTCAGGATTAGATTGCATGTTTTAGAACCAATGTATGTGAAAACTTAACATCTATGGAATTTGATTGGATCATGTATGAATGCTTTTGATTCATATGGTTGGTTGTAGGGGTACCTCATCGATCATCATTGGCACTATTGCCAAGGATCTTTTGTTTGTTACGTGCACTATCTAGGACTTGGTGAAAATCTATTCAAAATTATTGAAAAGAATCCTAAAGTCATACCATACATTAAAATAGCTATAAAAATTTTAAGAAGCACATTACATTTCTTGTTTTCTAACACAAGATGTCTTCTTCTCATAGGAGTGATTCTTTGCCCATGTCTAATGGAGAAAATTAGCAGGTATCTCAACAATATAGAGTGGTATATGCTCATCCTGATAAGTATGTATTGAATTTCACCTTCATCCTACACTAGGATGAACTACTATGGTGGTGTGACATGGAGGGCAACATTGTGTTGCCGCTCGATCAATCCATTCCTATGATACTTCAACAAACTCTTATGCGGTTGGGCATCCAAGGGCTTCATGCTGGATATGTTGTGTAGGATAGTGATGCTAGGGATTTTCATTCCATAGATGCCCAACATATAAAGGATTGATAGCTAGAGTAGCATTATGAATCTATGAAGGGGAAGTGGTCCAATGATTCCTGATTCTTGACATACCAAAAAGATGGTGGAGAATCATTCTCTAGGGGTTTTTCATTTAGAGAGACTCCTCTCTTTGACTTCGATGAAGGAGGTCAAAACCAAAACCTATAGTCCATGATCCATAATCTGGGTTCTGGCAAGAATGGATCCAATGACAAAGGGGAATCCAAGGAGGAGAGTCATGGTAGGGATGTGGGCAAGCAGCAATATTGTGATGGAGGTAATCAATAGGACCAAGATAATTGTAGGGACCATCAGGCAAGTTAAGACTTTGGGTGTAGGCATTCAAGAAAGGCCCCTCATCATAAGCAAAGAGGTAGTAGAGGGCATCGTAGGCACCAGAATCATGGTCTTGATGAGCCTTTGCTCGCTACCTAAAGCATGCTAAAAATTGTAGAGGTAGTGAGAATTCCTACAAGGCACATTAAGGATAGTTAGATCAAGAGGCTAGACATGAAAAATATTCCTAGGTTTGAAGGGAAATACAACTTAAATTTGTAGAACCATCTTAGGCTTTACATGATGCTTGTGCCTTGTAAAATATAGGAAGTGACTGGAAAAAGCTTAAGTTATTTTCTAGGACACTCATCAAAGAAGCAAAAAGCTGATATTGGTCCTTAGAACTAGAATCCATCAAATAGTGGAGTACAATGCTTGAATTGTTCAATGATAAATATTAGACGTAGTCCCAAGTGTCCAACTTGAGGAGGTAGATCCAAGGGTGGAAACAAGGGACACATAAACCCTTGGATGCTCCCATGGGTCGATACTATTCTCTATTGCACATATGTCCTAACCATGGTTATTCTCAATAGGAGAAACTTTTCCATATCATAGATGGAATTTGATTAGAAACAAGAAGAATTATTAAAGTCTATGCCCAAGGGAAATTGTTATAATTAATAGCCCATAAGATTCAATGGCTAATTGAGCAGGTAGCAAAAGAAGAAGGAGAGTTGAGGAAAAACGAAAGTGTAGAGGAATACAATTGCAATCCTTCCATTTGCAAGAGGCAAGTTTAATTTTATGATAGTGAGGAGGAATCATCACTTGATGAGGTGGTGAATCGAAAAACCTTACTGATTCAAAAATTCATCTTTGAAATTTGGCTAAGGTAGATTAGTTATGGGGCTCTATGAATAGCAGATTTTAAGCTATCTTGAAAATTGCTAAAGAGTCCAAAGAACAAAGTAGTGATCATGATTGTGTGAGGTGAAAGGAAGCTAAACATGCTAATCAAAGGGATAAGGGCAAGCTTGCTATAGTAGAGGAAGTTGTGAAACTGAATTAGATAATGATGATGGGTGTGAAATTTCCCAACATGAACATCCTAAGGGATGTTGCCCCATCATGTCACACTAATAGGAGTCTAGGATGTATATTCTAAACCCACAACTAGTAAAAAGACAAACACCTAGAAGGTTACCTTATCCTCACGGTAATTCTAGGTAGTTTGATTAGTGAAAACAATATTATCCAAGTGGAACTCCATTGCAACGGTATGAGTAGTATCAACAGTGACAACAACTATCGTGTTGGGTGCTACCACCGCTAAGGTCATAATATCCTTACAAACAACTAGATCTATATGGGTATTATGTTCAACAACCCCTATTTCCACATGACTCTTCTAGTCATGTTTCTCCTTTCCAACATCATTACTATCCTTGTGAATGTTATCAAACTCATTCTCCATATTCAAGGAGGGATACTACTTTTTATCCTTATCCTCTTCGTATCCCTGCACTTGTTTCTCCATCCTCAAGATAGCTACTACCTACTCCATCTATGCAGGGTGAACTTCTAGCCCAACCATAGCAATGCAATGCTATAAGGGGCATTAATCTAGAACTAGTTCATCAATTGAGTGGTTTGGATACTAGATCATGAAAAAGAAATTTTTTTGATCCAACAGCCCACCTAAACCCTTACATACACATGTGGTTCGAAACTTTGCTTCTCCATCTTCCTCTTCATCTAATCCCTTTAAGTCACCTTCAAATCAAATACTGCCTAGAATCCATACTGTTATGGTCACTCATGGTGTATTTGATTGGATTTGGACTAGCAACCTTCCCAAGAAATTAGCTAATCCTTGGAGTCCTCTTATTTATTTATAGATTATTGGGAATGAACCATGTAAAGCTCTTCTTGATTGAGGTTTCAGTGTGAACTTGATTTTTCATGAGATGTATATTTCCTGGAACCTATTGCCTCTCAAGAAGAGAAATATCTTATTAGAATTGGTAGATTAGTTCATTATTATCCCATTAGGAATGGTAGAAGACATTATGACCACTGTTTGTGGGTGGTCTTATCCTATGAATTTTCTAGTAATTAAGGTAGAGAACTATAAAGGGGACTTTTCAATCATTATGGGATGGGCATGGCTAAGCACTATTGATGTAAGAATGGGCATCAGAGATCTTTCCCTAGAGATATCTACAAGTGGTAGGTCTGCATCGATTTTTAGTTGTTGAATATGGCAACATTCAAAGATCATTTTCCATTGTCATTCATTGATTATGCGTTGGACATCATATTTGGGCATTGCTATTATAGTTTTCTGGATGGTTATAGTGGATATTTCCAAATCCAGATAGTGCTAGAGGACTAGGCCAAAACAACATTCAGGGGTTCATGGGGAACCTTTGCATATCGCAAGATGCCTTTTAGTCTATGCAATGCTCCTACCACTTTTCAACACCTAAGCTTAAGCATCTTTCAACTATAAATCGGTAGTGGAGTGGAAGTCTTTATGGATGAATTCTCCACCTATGGAGCTACATTTGAGCAAGCCTTTGATTGGCTTAAGCAAGTACTCAAAATATGTGTGGAAACAAACTTGTGGTTCAATTGGAAAAATAGCCATCTCATGGTCTAAGAAGGCATTGTATTGGGACATAGAATCTCACAAGTAGGGATTGCAGTCAATTCCAAAAAAATAAGGATCATCCAAAAAATTACCCACTAACTAAAAAATGTAAAAGATGTCTAGTCATTCCTTGGATACACTGGCTACTACTAGCCATTTATAGAGAATTTCTCTAAGATCACAAAACTATTGGTTGAGCTAACGAAGAAAGATGCTCCATTTATTTGGACTAAGGAATGTGAAAAAGCATTCTAATAGATGAAGGAGAAACTTGTAGAAACTCCAATTCTATAGGCACCTGATTGGTTTAGACCATTTCACATTATGATGGATGCATCAAACTATGCCTTGGGGGTTGTGCTTATGCAGTTGGATGACAAGAAACATCCATATTACATCCATTGTGTAAGTTGAAGCATTGTGGCTACACAACTGAACTACACCACCACTGAAAAAGAATTGATGGTAGTGGTGTTTGCTCTAGTGAAGTTTAGGTACTATGTGCTTGGATATAAAGTATTTGTGCACATTGATCATAGTGCAATTTGCTTCATGATGAATAAGCCAATAGTAATCCCTTGTCATATAGTGGCTAGCGATCTTATAGGAATTCAATTTTATGATGGTAGATTGAAAGGGAATTAAGAATGTGGTCATTGACCACTTATCTCAGTTGTGATGGGACAACAAAGAGAAGGAAAGCCCACTATTTGATCTATTTCCCAATGAACTCCTCTTTGTCAAGAATATAGTTGATCAATTTCCCACTGAGCCTAAATGGTATGATGGAATTTCACTTATCTTCTCACTAAAGAGATGCCACAATGGTTGGATCATTGAAAGAAATGAAAATTTCTTCACCAGGTTAAATGCTTCATGGAGATCAACAAAAACCTCTACTAGGTGTGCACTGATGGCTTGGTTCATTGGTGTGTACCTGATATTGATGAACTATGTGTTCTTTAGGATGCTTATGAAGGTCCTTATTAGGGCCACTATGCTAGGAGACACACAACCATTAAGATCCTAATGGCAGGGTATTACTGGCCAATAGTTTTCAGGGATGCTCACCAATTTTTCCACTCTTGTGAATGCTACCAACAATATGGTGGAATGACTACTCAAATGGAGGGACCTTAATAGTGGATCCATCCACGGGAACCATTTAACATCTGAGGCATTAACTTCATGGGTCCCATCATGTCCATGTCAAATGGAAAGGTGTACATCATAGTTGTTATTAACTATTGTATGAAATGGACAGAAGTAGCAACCATCACCAATTATACATCTTCTATTGCTGATTTGTTTGTACAATAAAATGTTGTAAATAGGTTTGGTGTGCCATGTGCATTAATTTTTGATAATGGAGCCCACTTTATAGGCACTACATTTTGGAAGCTCATGCAATGCTTAGGGGTTGAACATAAACTAACAACATCCTACCACCCCAAGTGAATGGTCAAGCTGAGATTACAAATAGGGAAATCACAAAGATCCTAATAAGAACTATTAGTAAATATAAGAGAGACTAGAGCAAAAACCTCAATGATGCTGTTCGGGCCTATCGATCAACATGGAAACTCCCTATAGGCTATTCTCCCTATGAGCTGGTGTATAGAAAATTACCAACACTTCTTGATGAGTGGTTGAGTACCCCTACGCTCAACCATACAAATTACAAAGTGTTCATGCGTGATCCAGTTGAATTCCACAAACTCTATGTCTTTCGGTACACTAGTCTTTTAGGAAGTGAACTCTGCCCTAATAGTCATTCGTTGTCTTCTCAATTACACTTGTGATGCACAAAAGTATGGTTAAGTGTAATTGAGGCATATAATATTTATTATTTTATGTTTTAAGATCTTATTTCTTGAAAATAGAGAAATGAAATAATTTAATTTAACTAGTTAACTAATCTCTAACTAGTCCTAACATAAGCATTTGGTCCCACTTTTCGTACACATCCTAAATCCACGTATTCACTATTGGGGTTACCAAGCTCTATGTTATTGGGCGAACCAAGCAATAATGCTCTTGAGATTATCAAGTGAATACATGTTTATTCTCTAAGTAGTTGTACTTATGTGTTTAATCTTTTTAGCTTAATTAATTAACTAATCACTTGAAATCTAATTTAGCTTAATTAATTGCATAATTAATAAAAATAATAAATTCATAAATGAATCATTAATCTATTCTAAGTGCTACAAGGTTTGATCAAAAGGCTCATCTTTATTGCTATTCACACTGGTGTGTTCAAGTACAACAATGCTCAAATAAAGATCTGTACACTTTCTGACTCTTGCTACAGGCACTTAGAAATATTCTAATTATCAAATGATAAAATTCCACAATCTTTGCTAAAATTATCACTTTCCTCCCATAAACATAGCTGGTGAGCATGTATTTATAGATTTTATTGTAATGCTACATCGATGGGGCCCCATAGATGCAGAAAATGCTATGTTGATGTGACCCCATTAACAAGGCAACATCACATAGATGGGGCTACATCAATGGGGTTCCAATGATGAGACCATGTCAATGAGGGCTGCATTGATAGGGTTCCATTAATGAGGCCATGTTAACAGGGGTCTATTGATTTGACATAATGATGATTCCTCATAACCCCATGACTGAATGAAAACTCATCCTCAAGTTCCTTTACAAAATTGGAAAGGTATGGGATTATTAACTGACTCTTGACACAAAAAACTAACTTGACAAAACTAAGTGCCTGAGTGTACAAATCAACAACATTATAAAAAATTGTGGTGTTCATGACACAAAATTGAACACCATGACATGACTACTCAAACTTAGATAGCACATTCTCTGATGGCATGAAGGTGGTTGAGAAGATTAGATAGTCATAGGTGGTGGAGGTTCCAAAGGTTCTGAAGGACCTTTGCCAAATTCAAGCATGTGCAGTGGCTGAGGCAACTATGGCTATCCTAATATGGTTGTAACCTCTGGTGGAAGGGAAAAGGCATCCAGTAATGCCTTCATCTTCTCCTCCTTACTTTGATGATTGTTCATAGTTCACATGGCATCACTAATGTGGGCTAGAATGGGGATATCCCATAGATAGGGCATTATTGGGAACAAGTTCTTAATGTTGACAAACTAGGCAATGAATTGATTGCATTTGACATTGAACACCATGACTACATTTTGTAGCTCCTGATAGTCATTCATTCTTTTGGCCAGGTTCTTGATAATAGATCTGTGATTAGTGTAGTTGCCCTTGAGAACCTTGAGTTTTGTGTTTTCCACTATAAGATTTTGCTTGGTGTCCTTGTGGTGCTTCAACTTGACCTTGTACAATAAGTGTTTGTTGGCCACTTGCTTCTCTAGTTCTGACTATGGTTGTCTAGTAGTTAACATAGCTAGATCTACATTTTGGAGATTGGCAAGCTCCATGTATTCTATCATCTCCTGAATTTTCAACTTCTTCATGTGGATTTCTACCTTATTGTAGGCATCTATCCCATCAATGATAGGTTGCCAAACTTCTCTTTCTTGTTGGAGTTATTATAGGGTTTCATTTACTTTTGCCTTCATCAACTAGATGTGCTTTTCATTAATTTCCTTTTGTAGACTGACCTAATCTTTGTAATAATCCTTGACTCTTTGAAATTTGAGAGCCTTTGATTTCCAAGTGGCTACCTCTATTGTAGTCTTTTGGCAAAGGGCTAGGACCTCCTCCATGGAGAGGTTTCTATTTTTAGCTACCAATCTCCTTAGCTTTGTGTTCACTCTTACTAGTTACTCTAACTGTTGATGGATAAAGTCGATTAACTATTGTTTATGCTCATCAACATTTTGCAAGTAATGATTCTCTATGATTAGTTACACATTCTCCTGGTGGGTCAAATACAAGGCCTTCTTAATTTTGTGCTAGGTATCCTCTACCAAGGATTGGTAGAACACTGTTGTCTCCATTACATCCTCAACCCCTTTCAGTCTATTGTGAAGTTATTCAAGAGCTTCATATTTTGTTAATGCTAGGTTGAGAAATGTAGGGTTTGCAATTTGGGCTCTTAATTCAGCAACTTCAATAGCTAAGTGTTCATTAAGCTTCTTGGCTATTTTGACTTACCCTTCCAAGATAATGTTTTTTCCCCTTATCTCTAGAAACTTCAATTAGGTTGTAGTAATACTATCTAGAAGATTGAAGACATCTAGACGTGGTTACTTGGTTCCCACTAGTTGGTTTAGCAGTTCTTCATGTTGTGTTGTACTTAATTTTTTGATTATGATCCTTGTGAACATTTGCACATATTTGAGTGTAGTAACATTTGGTACAAATTTCATCAGTGCATTGAGTGTTTCAGTAATTTTGTCAACAACTACCTCTATTGTTGTCTCCTGCCCTTAGTGCTTCATCACTAACACTGTTGCTCCCTTTCCTTCCTCCAAGTGCACTAAGAAGGTCATGGTGTTCCTAGAAATTTCTGGGAGTGGCTATTATTCTACAAGAGATACTATGATCTCCCTAGTGCTAGGATTCGACCTCATGGATAACTGTGTTCATTGGGCTAAGAAAATGGATCCACCTCCCCCCATCAGGCTAACTATTTGGGCCACCTCATTTAGATGACTCATTGCTGGTTGGTACATAGATGGGTTCTTGCCACTAGTGCTTACTTATTTCTCTTATTCACTTAAGATCCGTTCTTAGTATTTGTACAACTATTGGGCTGTTGTAGCAATGTCTAACATAGTTGTTTGAGTGGTAAGTGGAGGTGGTGGTTTTTGCTCCTCTTTTTGAATGATTTTTGTAGGTGTTTTATCTTTCATCATCTCTTCCCAATTAGTGGTTGAAGCATGCTTAACAACATCATTTGTATAACAGACTATCCCTTTCCTCCATGAGAGTTTTTTGATGAGGCATGGAAAGGGGAGTATCTTCCTTCCATGTTCATTCTCTTTAAATCACTTTTGTATCTTTAAATAGATTAGTTGTGGAAGGTGAATAGGGAATCTCCCACTTAGAGTAATGCATGCATGAGAAGAAAAGGTAGTGATATTATTGGGTCTCACTATGGGGTTTAGGTAAAAGGCCATAATCTTATAGTAAATTCTTTCTGCCAGTGTAAGCGCATTGTACTCCTTGTAGTCGATACCATAACACCATTGAACCCATTCCTTTTTGATGCTAAGGTCCACCTACATTGGAATCTCAGTGAGATTCACTCTAGTTTCTAGCAACCCAAGCACTTCAACAATGGCTTGCACTGAGTAGGACACTAAAATGTACTTAATTTTAACCATTGAACTGGCCTTCATATTGTTCTAGAATAAGAATGTATCTCCCATGTACCACTCCCTAGTGGAAGTGATAATTGGCCACATAAGAGAGGTCTTCAGTTGGTCTTGTACTTCTTTAGGTGCTTGCTCTATGAAAGAGCCAAATTTAAACTCTTGGAGCACTATTGTTTGGACCTCCCTTAATCTGATTTGATTTAGGTAGGATTCTGTCAAGGTCACCTCAAGGTTTGCTTGTTGAGCTGGTGCCTCATTCTAGTGGGAATGTTTTGTTGTTGCTGCTAGTTTTGGAATCTAATGAATAGATTCCATCTTGGCATCTTCCCTAAGAGAACCCATGATGTGGGCTGCAAGTGGTTCTTCCTAGGCTTGTTCTTGTTCCCTTCTCATTCTTGGTCATTTTTCTCTTAGTTGAGACGGTTCTCCTTCCTGCATGTGTTTGCCTTCGGTGCCATCTATGGTCACAACACATCTATGGATTAGTAGATATAACATGTAACTTTGAAAATTTGAATACCTTATCTCATTATTTAGTTACACTTAGCTAAGGTTGGACCATGGAAGATTGATTTTTTTTTCTTATTTTATTAATTTATTTTCATGATAAGTGTCATCGAAGCTCATTGGAAGAGTTTAACTTCTATAATTTAGTGTTTAAATTTTGATTTCTTAGTTAAACCTTTTTGGTTCCCACGACTAAGAGCTTACCTCTTGTAGCTATAGGATTGAAGAACAAAGTGATTTGGATAAATGGTTGGGAAGTGATTGGCTCTAGAATGTTTTGGGCTTTAAAAATTTGAAAAAATTTTGGTGTTCTTGGGAAAATGTAAAAATTTTAAAGGAGGGTTGCACATATTTATACTATTTTTGTGCTACATTGATGGGGCCTTGTATATGCATGGGCTCTATGGACGGGGTCCTATTTATGAGATCCGTAAACAAAATTTTCAATTTTGAATATTTAAAAAAATACAAGGAATTTTAAAATGAATTTAGGGTCCATGGAGTCCTAGAGAAGCCAAGAATATGATGAAATCATTGAAGAGGATATTTGAAAGTTCAAAAATTCATAAATTTGATGGAGAATGTATGCTTGAGCAAAATATGTAAAGGAGCACATGGTTGGATGTAGAAGATGGGTGTACAAAAGGTTATGATTGCAAGAATGCCTAAGGATAAGGTTCTTAATGAATCCACCCAAGAGATATGCAAGTGGATCCTTCCCATAGTAGGTATATGCCTTGTTTATCCTTACATAACCTCAACCTAAGGAGTCTATGGGCCTCATAGGTAATTAATGGTTGATGGAAGTTAAGGACCAAAACCCAAAAGATTCTACCAAAGAATTCATGTCAAATAAAGATAATGAATCAAGAATATGGACATTGGCAATGAGGTGAGTCATGGGTGGCATAGATGGATGATGGAGAAGATGGAATGGAATTCGAAATTGAGGTCACAAGAAGTCCCTTTTGGATTTTTTGTTTAAATGAAATGAGAAGATCCATCCTTAGTCCAGACCAAAGCCAACTGCACTCAGTGACTTTGCATCACCACTATAAGACTAATCCATCCATTCAAGACACAAGAGTGCTCCTACATAATGACCATCATTTCATAAAGAGAAGAAAAGAGATGTAAGAAGTGAGAGAGGAGCTTCAAGCATGGGTAACATGTATTTCTAGTCCCATAACTAGTGCTTGTAGCCCATTTATTTTTCTAAGGGGTGTGCTTTGAATTCCCATCATGTTTATTTATTTTTTATTTTGTTTTGTTTTATTAGTTTTTCTGTTCTTTTCTTTTTTCCTTTTTAGATGGAAACCACACCATGCAAAGAATTTATTCAACTTCATATTATTAGTCAACACATAATGGTAAGAAGTCTATGAAAACACTCATGCACCTAAGCAAGTAGAAGAGTACAAAGAGTATTGGGTTCCCTTGAAGTCACACCTTGTGCCAACCTTTGAATCCTTCCCAATTCTAGAAACTACCAAGGTCACAAATTTATTAAAAGTTTATTTAATAAGAAGGGACCTCAAACTTTCAAAACAAGGAAAATCATAAATTTTTTGGATGGGTGGATGTTGTGGACTCACTACCTAATCCATGAAAAAGAAACCATGTCTCAGCCATTTGTCAAAAATTCAGAAATAAAAACTAGACATTACAAACAAAACATTAAGCATAAACCACCATTAGTAACAACTATAGCACCACTGTGCCCTATTGGACCAAAGCATGTTTATTAACAAAAATTACAAAATCACACTAAAATAAATTAAAATATATAAGAAAGTGTAAAATACTCAAGAAAAATTTAAATGTACTAATGATGGTGTAAAATAGGAGGAATTTTTAAAATAAAAAAGGAGTAAAATAAAAAATTTGCAAAATAAAAATGTGTAAAAAAAACTTAAAAAACTGAGGAGCCATGTATATGATTAGCATGGATGGCCATCTCTTCGATGATTGAGTAATAAGCAAGAGATCCAAAAAATTGAGCATGGTTGACCATCTGTTGAGGTATTTTTTGCACTAGCTTGCTTGGGCTTAGGGAAAGGCTTTATTTGTTGGATGTTAACCAATTGATTTTTGTTTGGGCTTTCAAGTTTGTATATGATCATGGCCACAAAAGGAAATGTATCATTGATTATATGAGGCCCTTCCCACAATGTTTGGAATTTGGTTTTCTGAGGTACATGTGTGGGATTCCACTAGAGAACCTTATCTCCCAGTTGAAATTTCGCTTTCTATATTTTAAGATCATGTTGTTGTTTGTTGAATGCCTTGTGCACTTCATTCCAAGATAGGGCTACCAATCAATTTTCATCTAGCAAATTTAGATTGATCAGTCTTTCTTTTTATGTTAGATTTAGGTTAAGATCTAGGTCACAGGTTGTTGAGAGTGTATGGAGCTTAGATTGAATTAGAAGTGTTGGAAGTTTTTCATACACTAGCTCATAGGGAGAGTAGCCAATAGGGAGTTTCCATGTTGAGTGATAGGCCCAAAGGATATCATTGGGTTTTATGCTATAGTCTCTTCTATATTTGTTAATACTTCTTATTAGAATCTTTGTAATGTCCCTATTAGTCGCCTCTACATGATTGTTGGCTTGAGGCAGGGGGGGGGGGGGGGGGGGGGGGGTTGGGTGATAAGGTGTTGTTAATTTATGTTTAACCCCTAAGCATTTCATGAGTTTTTAAAAAGTGGCACTTGTAAAATGGATTATCTTATTAAAAATCAATGCATGTGGCATCCCAAACCTATTCATAACATTTTTTTGTACAAATCGAGTAGTAGTGGATGATGTACAGCCGATGATGGTTGCTACTCCTACCCATTTGGTATAGTAGTCAATGATGAAAATTATATATGCTTTCCTATTGGACATGGGTGTGATGGGATCCATAAAATCTATGCCCCATATATCAAATTGTTCTAGTGGTTGAATCCATTATTGAGGATAATCCATTTGAGCAATCATCCCATCATCTCATTAACAGCATTCACAAGATCAAAAAAATTGGTGAGCATCCCTAAAGATTATGAGCCAATAGTATCCTATCATTAGGATTTTTATGGTCATGCATCTCCCAGTGTAGTGGCCTCCACAAGGGCCTTCATGAGAATTAGGTACATACCAATGAACTAGGCCATCGACACACACCTTATAAAGGTGTCTGTTAATTTCCATGAAGTACTTAGTTTGATGAAGAAATTTTTGTTTCTTCCTACGGTCTAGATCTTATGGCATCTTTTGAGTGAGATGATAAGTGAGGATGCCATAATACCATTTTGGTTCTATAAAAATTTGTTCATTTATTGTAGTGGTAAAGAGATGTTCATCAGGAAATTGGTTAGAGAGTAGGCTCTCCTCCTCTTTGTTATCCCATCACAACTGAGACAAGTGATCGATGACCATATTCTCAGTCCCCTTTCGATCTACCATTGTAAGATTGAATTCCTGTAGAATCACCAACCACCATATGACATAGGGGCTAACCATTAGCTTGTTCATGAGGAAGTGGATGGCACTATGATGAGTGTGCACAAACACTTTATAATTAAGCACATAGTGCTTGAAGAGCATACACCATCACCATTAGTTCTTTTTCCATGGTGGTGTAATTTAGTTGTGCATCCATAATGGTTCAACTTGTATAGTGGATATAATATGGATGTTTCTTATCATCCAACTGTGTAAGCATAGATCCTAAGGCATAGTTAGATGCATCCACCATGATATGAAATGGTCTAGACTAGTCAGCTTCTCATAGAATTATAGTCTCTATGAGCTTCTATTTGAGGCTCTAGAATGCATTTTCACATTCCTTGATCTAGATGAAGGGAGCATGTTTCTTTGTTAGCTTGACCAATAATTTTGCAATCTTAGAGAAATTCTCTATGAATCACTGGTAGTAGCCAGTGTGTCCAAAGAATAACTAAACATCTTTGATAGTTTCTGTTTGACAGGTGATTTCTTAGACGATCCCTATCTTTTTAGGATCTACTTCAATCCCTTCCTACAAAATTCAATGTTGCAATACAATGCATTCTTAGATCATGAGATGGCTCTTTTGCCAATTAAGTTACAGATTTGTTTCCACACATCTTTTTAGTACTTGCTCAAGGCATTCTAAGGCTTGCTCAACTGTACCACCATATGTGGAGAAGTCATCTATGAAGACTTCCGATGAAGTGTTTAGTTGATACGTCGACTGGGCCATGTTAACGAAGCCTCATTGACATGGCCATGTTGACATGACCCCGTCGACGTATCTGTCCATGCGTTAATGTGACCCCATTAACATAAAGTCTATCTCTTGTTATAAATATGCACACACCTGCAGCCTTTATGGCATCTTTTGAAGTAGTTGTAGCTAAACTCTTGCAGTTTGTTCTCGTAAGAGTTAGAATATTTTCCAAGTGCTCGCAGTAGGTGTGAGAAAGGTGTATGACTCTTTATTTGAGCACTAATGTACTTGAGCCCATTGGCGTGACTAGCAATAAAGATGAACCTTTTTAGCATTCCTTGAAGCATTTGGATTTAATCACTTAAGCATTTAACAATTTAATATTGCAACACTTTAATAATTGTAGAAGCTTTTATTGTTATCACTTTATTGTTAGTGTCCTTTCATATTTTATGAGAACCATAGGCATGACCATCTCGAACATATATCAAACACTTGGTAACCGAGTGATGCTTAACATCTGGTAACCCAGTAGTGGTTAGGGTATGTTCAGGATGTGCACGGAAGATGGGATCAGTTGCTTATGCTAGGGAGAGTTAAGAGATGGAGTAGAACAATTATAAATTACACAAATTTCCATTTCCTACAATTAAAGAATTAGACCTTAAAAGATAAAAAATAGAAGCCAATAAAATTCATTTGCCTCAATCTCACTTAACCATCACATTAGAATATCACAAGTGAGGTTGGGAAGACAACGATCATTCTAACTAATGTTTTGCTAGCTAGAGTTTGGTGTATGCAAGTGCTTGTGGTCTGCGGAATTTGATCGAGTCATGCGTGAATGCCCATGATTCATATGGTTGGGTGTAGGGGTACCTCGCCACTCATCATTGGCACCATTACCGAGGACTATTAGTCTTACATGCACTATCTAGTCTTAGGAAGATCATCATTTACTTCATTGGAATGGACCCAGGATAGTGAAATCTACACATGCTAGGTAGTTTAAGTAAAAGAATAAGGTACACGAGTTTAGTTGTTAGCTAACATGAAAAATTTCTTCTTCTCACAGGCAAGATGGATCCAACCCACCAATGTTGCAGGAGTATCGGGTGGTATACACACATCCAGACAAGTATATCCCTAACTTCACCTTTATCCTACATTAGGGTGAGCACTTGTGACGGCAAGACATGGAGGGTAACATCATATTACCTCCTGATCGATCGGTTCCTAGAATGCAACTTCAAATTCTTACCAAACTGGGCATTCAGGACCACGGTGTGGAATACATCATGGAGGATCATGAATACTAAGATTATCATCCTATTGAGGCACAACGTGCATGGGACAAACAATAGGAGGAATGCCATGAACACATAAAGGGAAAATAGTTTAGTAACACTTTGTTCTTGTAGGTGTGCATGATGATGAGGAACATGTTTTTCACGATTCCCATTCAGCCAAACCTCCTCTGATGCATCAGATCATCTAGTCCATCATTCAAAGTAAATAATCAAGTGACTGGAAGCCCCAAGATGATGGGGGATCATGCAAGAAAGATCGTGCCAAAGGGAAAGATGGACATGAATATTGGGGTCATCATCAAAGTAGAGGAGGAGATTGACACTGGGCTAGTGGTAGTTCTCCTCCCTCTTCTCCATCTTCTTGTTCCACCTTGTCTTCACCAAGTTCTAACTTTGATTGCAACCGTAGTAGGAAGGATTGGGGTGATGGCGATCGAAAAGACTGATGGGATTGCAAGGATCGATAGGGACAACGTGAGGAAAAGCATGACTAATCACATGAGTCTCACCATTAAGAAAAGAGAGGCAGCTGAAATCACCATAGATGTCGTGGCCAACAATAGGACTATGACTCGAATGAACCATTGCTGGTCATTTGAAGCATGCTTAACATTTCCAAGGTAGTTTAAATACCCAGTAGGCACTTGAAACATAGTTGGATCAAGAACCTTGACATGAACAATATCCCCAAATTTGAAGGGGGATATAATTGTGATCCACAGACTCACTTGTAAGCATTTCATGATGCTTGCACCCTGCAGAATATAGACAATGATTGGAAAAAACTCAAGTTGTTCCCCTGAACACTCATCAAGGAAGCAGAAATTTGGTACCAATCATTGGAACCAGAATCAATCAGACGATGGAGTATGATGCTAGAAATTTTCAAAGATAAATATCAAACCTACTCCAGAGTGGCTAATATGAGATAACAGATCCAAGTGTGGAAACAGGATGGTCATGAACCCTTGGATGTAGCCATGGGTAGATATTACTCATTGTTACACCAATGCCCTGGTCATGGCTACTCTCAGTGGAAACAACTCCGTCATATCATAGATGGGCTTTGCTTTGAAACAAGAAAGACTCTGGGCATTTAAGCTCAAGGAAGGCTATCTAAATTAAGGGCCCATCAACTACAGCATCTCATTGAGTAGGTGGCCAAAGAGGAAAGGGAATTAATGAAGAAATAGGGTGTAGAAGAGTATAATTGGGATCCTTCCATTCAAAAGAGGGAGGTCGAATTTTGTGAAGATGAGGAAGAATCACCATTAGATGTAGCAGTGAATCGAAAAACCTTGCCCATACAAAAATTTGCCTCTAAAATTTCAGCCAAGGTTGACAAGATGTGGGATTCTTTGGATGAAAGATTCCAAAGCATCCTGAAAATCAAAAAGGAATCCAAAGAACGAAGTAATGAGTGAGATTGGCAAAGGAGAAGAGAAGCTGAATGTGCCTACCATAAAGGTAAGGGCAAAGTTACTATGATAGAATGGGTTGTAGACTCTGATACAAAGGAGGAGGATGGATATGACATATGCCAATACGGACATACTAAGGCATGTTGCCCGGTAGTGTCACATCTATAAGAGTCTGAGGTGTATGCGTTGAATCCTCATTTGGCAAAAAGGTAAACACCCCGAAGATTACCTTATTCACAAGGTAATCCTAGACAGTTCCACCAGCAACAAGGATATTATCCAAGTAGAGTGCCACTGCAACCCTACGAGTATTACCAGTAATGGAAACATCCACAATCGTGAGGATGCCACCTCCAAGGTAGCAGTACCCTTATTGGTAGCCAAATCCTTACGAGTACTATGTTTAGCAACTAGTCTTCCCATGGGACTCTTTTAGTCATGTGCCATTTCAAACTCATTACCACCCCTTAGAATATATGCAAACATAGTCTCCATCACCTAGGGGGGAGAGCCCACATCTATACTATCCTCCATCACCTTCTCTTGCCATACCTACTCATTAGCCTCCCATTCAGCTACCTCCTGCTCCATCTATGTAGGGGGAGATACCACCACAGCCACAACAATGCAATGCCATGAGGGTTGTCAACTTACAACCGGTTTCTTAGCCAAGTGAACTAGAATCAAAACCACAAAAATGCCCTTTCTTCCAGCCCAATATCCCTAACATACTCTTACATTCACCTGTGGCCAATGCCTCTAAACTTCCAATTACCTCTATCATTCAATCCTTTGAGTAGCCTTCAAGCCAAACACCCTCAACAGTAAAAACCATCATGCTAACACACGCTGTGATGGACTGGATAAAGGTAGGTCATCTCCCTCAGAAATTGACTAATCTGAGAAGTCCCCTCATATACCTTCAAGTGGCAGGAAACGAGCCATGCAAAGCTCTCTTGGATTCGAGGTTAGGTATCAATTTGATTTCACACAATATGTACAAGAATTGGAACCTGACCCTGATGAAGAAAAGAAACATTCAGCTCAAGTTGGCAGAATAATCCATAATTGTTCCATTAGGATTGGTAGAAGATATCGTGACCACCATTTTTGGGTGATCCTATCCTACTAACTTCCTGGTCATTTGGGTTGATAATTGCAAGTGAAATTTTTCATTCATAATGGGAGAGCCTGGCTTAGCATGATGGATGCACGATTGGGACTCTGAGATCTTTCCCTTGAAATTTCAAAAGAAAATCCTTTTGAAAAGATTGAGAAGAAGTGTGTTCCATGCATCGTGTACAGTGACTCAGGGTGCAACTATGTGAACAACTTTGGTCTGCTAAGCGAACATTCATTCAAGCATGCACTTGGTATGCTAAAGAATCACAAGTTCAATGATGCCTGTATGCAACAACCACTAACCAAGAAGGCACCTAATGGCTGACCACTAACTCTAATAGTAGCACTTTATGGATGGAACCATTTGAGGGCCTTGTATGTGCCTATATGGAAAGCATGGATGAATTGGAAAAGGTCCATCAACAAGTCTCTACTATTGATGACAGTGATGATTAAAGAAAGCTACAAATCCCTGAAAGCTTTAGATAGGAGCCCTTGGAACTGAAAACCTTACTGGCCAATCTGGAATATGCATTCTTGTAGAATGGCAAGTTGGTAATCATCAATGCCACTCTTGCTCCTAAGTAAAAGAAGAGACTGCTAAAGATGGTAAACAAATGGATGGTTGCTTTGGCATGGTCATATCATGAATTACTGGGAGTTGACCCTAGGGTATGCCAACATTGGATCTATATTGACTCCTCCATGAAGCCATGATGATAACCACAAAGATGGTTGAACCCCAAACTAAAGCAAGTTTTCAAGGATAAAATTGAATAATTGTTGAAGGTGAGGTTCATCTATTCCATTGCAAATAGAAAATGGGTCAGCCCACTCATTATTGTGCCAAAGAAGGGTGGAAAATGGAGGGTCTGTATAGATTTCTGACTACTAAATATGACAACCTTCAAGGATCACTTCCCACTTCCGTTTGTGGATCAAGTGTTGGATATTATTGCAGGGCATTGTTACTATAGATTTTTGGATGGTTATAGTGGCTATAATCAAATCCAAATCATGCTCAAAGACTAGGTCAGGATAACATTTATAAGCTCCTAGGGAACTTTCGCATATAAGAAGATGCCCTTTGGCCCATGCAATGCACTTGCAACATTACAACACCTTGTCCTTAGCATCTTTCAGCAACAGATTGGAAATCAGGTAGAAGTCTTCATGGATGACTTCTCTACCTATAGAGCAACATTTGAACAAGCCTTGGACCACCTTAAGCAAGTGTTAAAAAGATGTGTGGAAACTAATTTATGACTCAACTAGCAAAAGAGCCACTTGATAGTCCAAGAGGGCATTGTTATGGGGCATCACATTTCACAAGTAGGGATTGCTATAGATCTTGACAAAATCAAAATCATCTAAGGAATCACTAGTCAACCAAGTACTGTAAAAGATGTTTGGTCAGTCCTTGGTCACAATGGTTATTACTAATGCTTCATCGAGAATTTCTTGAAGATCACTAAGCTATTTGTGGAACTAACAAAGAAAGATGCTCTATTTATCTAAACCAGGGAATGTGAATCCACATTCAACACACTCAAATAGAGACTTGTAGAAACTCCAATTCTATGGGCACCTGACTAGTCCAAACCTTTTCATATCATGAAGGATGTGTCTAATTATGCATTGGGAGCCATGCTTACACAGTTGGATGACCAGAGATGCCCATATTATATCCATTGTGCAAGCTAAAGCATTGTGGGTGCTCAGCTCAACTACACCACCACCGAAAAGGAATTAATGGGGGTGGTGTTCACTTGGAAAAATTTCAACACTATGTGCTCGAGTATAAGGTGTTTGTACATACTGACCACAGTGCCATTTAGTTCCTGACAAAAAAACAAATAGTGAGTCCCCATATCATATGATGGCTTGTGATCCTTTAGGAATTTGACCTTACTATGGTAGACAAGAAGGGAACCAAGAATGTGGTTGCTGATCACTTATCTCGGTTATGATGGGACAGTGTAGAGGAGGAGCCACTCTTCGATCAATTTTCAGATGAACTCCTCTTTGTTGGAGTAATCGCTAAGGAGATGCCCATAGGATCAACTTGGTTCAGTGACATCCTCACCTATCTCTCAACACAAGAATTACCAAAAGAGTGGGATCATCGAAAGAAGTAGCAGTTTCTTCACAAGGCCAAGCACTTCATGGAAATCAATGGATGCCTTTACAAGGTGTGTGTGGATGGCTTGGTTCGATGGTGCATCCCTGATGTGGATACACTATGCATCCTCTAGGATGCCCACAAGGGCCCTTATGGGGGCCACTATGCTAGATAATGCACAACCATTAAGATCTTGCTTGTGGAATATTACTGGTCCACACTCTTCAGAGATACACAATGGTTCACTTGCTCCTGTGAACGATGTTAGAGAGATGGTGGGATGACTGCATGAATGGAAGGACCCCAATAGTGGATTGAACCACTAGAATCCTTCGATATTTAAGGAATTGACTTCATGGGTCCCATGACACCCATGTTCAATGGGAAGGTTTACATCATCATCATTGTAGACTACTGTACTAAGTGGGCAGAGGTGGTAGTTGTCACTAACTATTTCTCAAACAAAGTTGCATAGTTTGTTCAACAACAAATCATGAACAGGTTTGGGGTGCCATGTGCACTCATTTTAGAAAATGGAACTCATTTCACAGGCACTACTTTTCCTAAACTTTTGTAACACTTTGGGGTTGAACATAAATTTACAACACCTTATCACCCCCAAGCCAATGGGTAAGCCGAAGTCACCAATAGGGAGATTACCAAAATCCTAACTAGGACCATTAGGAAATATAGGAGGGATTGGAGCACAAAACTTAATGATGATCTCTAGGCCTATTCCTCCACATCGA
This sequence comes from Gnetum montanum, assembly GCA_015680685.1. Classification (NCBI taxonomy): domain Eukaryota; kingdom Viridiplantae; phylum Streptophyta; class Gnetopsida; order Gnetales; family Gnetaceae; genus Gnetum; species Gnetum montanum. The sequence continues at coordinate 210,521 of MNCI01010006.1, read as the reverse complement.
AACTTCCTATAGGCTACTCTCCTTACAAGTTAGTGTACGGGAAACTACCAAAACTTCTAGTTCAGGTAGAACTCCGAACACTATCTACTGCTAGTGACTTGGATCTTGACTTACCACTAGTACAATGAGAATGACTCATCAACTTGAATGTGCTAGATGATAATTGACTAGTAGCCCTATCATCAAATGAGATACACAAGGCCTATAATAAAAAATGTCATGATCTTAGGATTTGAAAGATAACATTTTAATGTGGAGATAAGATACTCTACTAGAACCCCACACATGTACCACAATGTACTAAGTTTCAAACACTATGGGAGGGATCTTATATTGCTTCTAAAACCTTTTTGTCTGGGGCCTTGCTTATAGACAAACCTGAGGATCCCATGAAAACATAGTTAGTTAATATACAACAATTGAAACCCTTCCATGAACTCCAACGAACCAGTGCCACTACCCTCTCATCATACAACCAACCTTATTCCATTTTTTGGATCTCATCCTTTCAACTTAGTCATGGGGGAGATCACCTTTCATGCTAATCAATTCTATTGGCTCCTCAGTTATTTTTGCAAGTTTTTGTTTTACAACATCGTTTGTACGTTTGCGATTCTTTCTTACTTTTTCTTTCTTTATTTACTTATCTACTTATTTGTTTATTTATATATATGTATGTATGTATGTGCTTATCTTCTAGTTTTTTTATACTTTTAATTAATAAGTCATCTTATTATCACAGGATGCACTGGTGTAGTTGTTTCTCTTTGTGAGGGGTTGCATGATATGGTCCACCTATTATATCTAGCTCTCGCCTTTGCATTATTGTTCTAGGTAGTCACGTTGAACTCTCATTTCATGTAATAGGTAGTGAGTCCATTTCATCCACCCATCCACCCACTCCATGGTTTTCCTTATTTTGGAAACATGCAATCTCTTTCAATTAAAAAAAACTTTAATTAATTCATGACTTGCATAGTTTCTAGACTTGGGAAGGATCCAACAGTTTGAACAGGGTGTAACTTTAAGGGGAATGCAACATTCTTCGTACTTTTCTATTCCCTTGCATGTGAGCCTATGTCCTCATAGACTTCTTGCCACTCCATATCCTCTCCTAACCAGAAGTTACATGGTAATTTGTCCTTGCATGGTGTGGTCCTCATCACTCACAAAAAGAAGAAGATGAGGATTCAAAGCATACCCCTTGGCCAAATGCATGCGAAAACACATGGGTCTTTGCATGGTGCTGTTCCCATAGAAAAATAAAATAAAAACAAACACTGGGAATTCAAAGCATACCCCTTAGACTGCCTCTCATGGGCTATAAGCACTAGTTATGGGACTTGCTTTGTCCCCTCTAACTCAGCCCCTTTTTCACTTCCTTTCAGTCACTCATGTTGGAGTGGTGGTTGTTTGTGGGAGCATTCTTATGCCCCAAGTGGATGGACTAGTCTTCGAATGTTGTTGCAATGTCACTACACTTGGTTGGTTTTGGTTCTGGACTAAGGATAGATCCTACAAGGTCCCTTAATTACACACTTCACAAGGGATTTCATGTGACCCACATTAGGAATTCCATCTCACTCCCTCTTCTCTTCATCATTTGTTACCCATTATTTACCTCACTACCGATTCTATGTCTTGAATGTCTATCATGCATTGCTAGAACTTCTAATTCTTCAGTTGGTTCTCACAGATTTTGGGTATTAACTCACAGTCATCATTAATTAACTACAAGGCCCACAGACTCCTATGTTGACGACATGCAAGGACTACTAATGTTACCGCCTACTATGGGGAGGACCCACTTGCATATCCCTTAGTTCCATTTGTTAATCTTCTATCCCCTTGATATGGTTGGTTGATCATTTCTATGCTAACCATCACACAGTCCCTCATCTGCAAAGTTCCATACTATGATATTCTCCTCATTTCAACTCTTCTTCTAGTTACAATCTTCCTTCCTCTTTGACTCATGTTTTTCTCTACTCTCTGCAACCTTGAATCACCCCCATGCTGTGCTCCAATTCATAACTGTGGACTTTTTCTTCAATGGTCAATGCAGGTCAACATTCACAGCACAACTACGCCAACTAGGCCTTGTATACACATCCACCTACATTTACATAGCCTCATTTACACATCCCTGTCGATGCATGGCAAAAATACTATATATATCCCCATTTCACCCTTGGAATTTGTCCATTTGTTTACAATGCTAGGGGAGTTTTTTCATTTCTCTACGCCCACACTTCTTTTTAAGCACAAAACGTTTTCACTGCGTGTCCCAATCCACCCGTTCTTTCAAGCCTTTCACAATCGGAGGTATGCTCTTCATTGTTGGGGGGGGGGGGGGGGGGGGGGGGGTTGAGGTCTATAATTATTATAATTATCAAAGACTTAACACCTCTTAGTGGATAGACAAGGAAAAATAAAAACAACAATACAACTATAAATTGCAACTCATTATGTTTTATTATTTTTCTAACCCCTCAACTACACTTCGGGGAACCTAATAGGATGCACGTGCCATTGTCATAGTTAGGTAAAAATGAGAAGGTGTATGATTACCATTTTGAGTAACTTATACACACATTTTAATTCATGGTTATGCTATGACTGCAGATGGCACCTAAACTAAGGCATCCAAGGGGAGAAGGACCATCCCAACCAAGGGACAAGCGACCTAGAATGGGAAGAGGACAAGGTGCACAACCTCCAGAGCATGTGGAGGGCTCACATGCAACTGGCTCCCTCTGTAAAGAACCTGATGTGGAATCTGTTTGATAGATTCTTGAAGAGGATGTCCTTGGCAAGCAATCGCAAAGGGACAAAACTCCTATGGTAGCACCATGGCTTGAGGCCATCTTGACCCAAGCTTGTATTGATGCTATTAAGCCAAGAGTGCTACAACGAATGGTCCTTCAGGATTTAAACTTTGGACCATTTCTAGAAAATGCACCAGAAGAAGTTAGAACCCAACTGCAAAATTTGCCTATGTGACCAATCATCACCTCTAGTGGTGAATGGTACCTAGGAGAAACTTACCTCTTCTGGACCAATCAGCAACCAGGGTCCAGAGTAAGAATCAAAGACATTCATGTCTCTTACTTTGTTGAAGCAATTGCATAAGCTCTAGGGTTGCCAGAGACTAGAGTTAATGTGGTGAAGATTCCCAAACAAGCAGACCCCGAGGTAAAAGGGAAGTGGATTAGGTGGTGCTATGGGATAAAATGCAAGGAGTTTGACACCCTAACCACCATAGAGAGGGTTCATTCAAATATTGCATCTTACCACTTGAATCCAATGGTAAGACCCAGCAAGATCACTACCTTCTCTACTCGTGCATGTGCTGCTCTAAGAAGAAAGTTCCCCATCAACCTTTCACAACTACTTTTCCTAAAGATTGAGAAGATATTTGCTGAAAATAAACATGGAAGGTGAGCTCTACCCTTTCCTTGCCTAATTAGAAAATTGTGCAAATAGGCAGGGATAGCATGATACATCAATAACACACTTCGTCATGCCCCAATTGCCTTGTGGTAGGAGATGATGAAGGACAAGACTTTGGCCACAACATAACTTAGGGAAGAGCAACAATCACCTCCACCACCTATGTAAACAACAAGGTTGGGCTCATAGATAATCGTAGAACACATACATGAGATCCAACAATTGCTCTTGAGCCAACAAAAGAAATAAGTAGGAACTTGTGAAGGAGAAGATCCTTCAGTCTATCACCCTATGATAAGCCATCTTAAGCAAGTGGCTCGATTGGTGAGTCTACTAGAGAGAGCAAGGCTGATGTTTTCTATCACCTAAAATGCAAGTGCTTGCTAGAACTGACCCCAGTGTCTGAGAAGTAATAGTGTCCACCCAACAATTATTTCCTAAAATTTCAGAAAATGCCACTACTTTTTTGGTGTCCTTAGAGGATAGAGAGGGGCAAATTGTCCTGGTAATGCAGCACCAAGGATAAGAAGATGCTGCTAAAGTGGTTGTTGACACAATTGCTATGACCCTTAATGCACCTATGGCACCTACACTAGATGTACATGGACTTGAAGATGTACAGACATCCACAGGAACTTCATGTAGCAGAATCAACACAGCCTAACATGAAGAGTTTTTGGATAGAATAGTGGGAACCAAGCAACTACTTCTGGATGTCTTTGATCTTTTGGACAACATTACTGCAACCCAGTCAGAGCTGCTCTTAGCAAGGGGAAAGTGCCTCATCTTGGAGGGGCAACTTAAAGTGGCACAAGCAGACCATCAACGCTTAGTGGTGGAAGTTGCCCAATTAAGGGCCCAACTTGGTGATCTAACTCTCCTCAACCGTGAACTCACTAGGGATGAAGCTTTTCAATAGCTTCAAACCAAACTTTAGATGGTTGAGGGTGAGTGAGAGTCGAAAATCTTTGACAAGTCCTTAATAGATGCCTGTGCTTACCATCTAAACAACGACTTGGCAGAGGTTTGCCAGGAGAATTTCAAGCTGACTGTAGAAGTTCATCGCCTACACAATGTTGGTGTTGAGAATCAACACATGAAATACTTCATCCATTAATAGTAGGAGGAGCTAGCCAGGGTAAACACCGATGTGAGGAGATTGGCAGCTAAAAAGTGTAATCTTTCTATGGAGGAATTTCGAGCCTTGCAACAAAAATCAACAATTGAAATAGCCACTTGGAAAAATGAGGCCCTTAAGTTTGAACGAGTTAAAAATCACTATAGGGACTAGGTGGGATTGCAAAAATAAATAAATGAAAAAGAGATTCAAGTCACAAAGGCTAAAATGAACCAAGCATTCTAGCAACTCCGAGAAGGAGGCGAGGTGTGGCAGCCCATCTTCGATGGCTTGAACGCCTACAACCAGGTTGAGATCCACCTGAAAGAGCTGAAAATTGAAGAAATGATAGAATACATGGAGTTAGCCAATCTCCATTATGCAAACCTAGCTATGCTAATAGCTAGAAGGCCATGGTCTAACTTAGAAAAGCAAGTGGCACCCTCATATTCTTTATACGAGGGTGAGGTTCAAATGCATAAAGAGACAAAAAAAAACTTAGAAATAGCAAATGCAGAACTCAAAGTTCTCCACACTTATTTTGAAGGACAACATGCAATTGCAAAGAACTTGGCATGATGAATGAATAACTACCAGTAGCTGCAAACATTGATTCGAGCATTTGATATTGAATGAAAATAATTCACTACTTGGTTTGTCAATTTGAAGGAACTCTTTCCTACACTTCCATTCCCTTGAGATGTTCCCATTCCAACACACATTTGTAAAGCTACTTGGATGGTTAATGATTCCAAAAACAAAGAGGAGATGATGAGGGCATTTTTGGAGGCTTTGCAATTACCTCCGGAAGTTGTAGCTGCTACAGGGCAACCATCCTCAATGCCACAACCGCCACATGCACCAGAAGTTGGTGAAGGCCCATCAGAACACCCACCACCAGGGACGATGTGACATTCTCTAACAACCTTAGCATTTTTCGGCAAGGTGGAGAATCCATTACTGTTAGGGTGTTCAATTTTATCTTTGAACACCAAAATTTTGTAATTTATTTTTTTCCATAAACCCAAGCACTTGGTATGTTAATAAAGTCAGTGTGTGTGTAAATGTGTTTTGTCGTGTGTATTTTCAATAACTTCATACCTTCCAAATTATAATAAACTTGAGGACAAGTTTTCACTCAGTTGTGGGGGTATGATGAAGTGTTCAGTTGATACATTGACTAGGCTATGTTAACAGAGCCTTGTTGATGCAACCATGTTGACATGACCCCATTGATGTATCCGTCCATGCATTAACATGACCCCCTTAATGTAGAGTCCATATCTTGCTATAAATATGTGCACACCCATAGCATTTATGACATCTTTTGAAGTAGTTGTAGCAAACTCTTGTAGTTCTTGTAAGAGTTAGAATATTTTCCAAGTGCCCATAGTAGGTGTGAGAAATATGTATGACTCTTTATTTGAGTGCTAATGTACCTGAGCCCATTGGCCTGATCGACAATAAAGAGAAGCTTGTTGAGCATTCCTTGTAGCATTTGGATTTAATCACTTAAGCATTTAACAATTTAATATTTCAAGACTTTAATAATTGTAGAAGCTTTTAGTGTTATCACTTTACTATTATTATCCTTTCATATTTTATGAGAACCATAGGCACGACCATCTTGAACATATATCAAACACTTGGTAACCCAGTGACACTTAATGTCTGGTAACCCAGTAGTGGTTAGGGTATACTCAGGATGTGCACGGAAGATGGGATCAGTTGCTTATGCTAGGGAGAGTTAATAGATGGAGTAGAAAAATTATAAATTACAAAAATTTCCATTTCCTACAATTAAAGAATTAGACCTTAAAAGATAAAAAAGAAAAGCCAATAAAAATCATTTGCCTCAATATTACTTAACCATTGCTTTAGAATATCATGAGTGAGGTTGGGAAGACAACGACTGTTCTAACTAAGGTTTTGTTGGCTAGAGTTCGGTGTATACAAGTGCTTGCATTTTTAGGAATTTGACCAAGTCATGCGTGAATGCCCATGATTCATATGGTTGGGCATAGGGGTACCTCACCACTCATCAACTTCCACTCTACTACCTATTTGCTACTGAAAGATACTTAAGACTAGATGTTGAAAAGTGGTAGAAGCATTTCATAGACCAAAAGGCATCTTGCGATATGCAAAGGTCCCCCAAGGACTTATGAATGTTGTTTTGGCCTAATCTTCTAGTGCAATTTGGATTTGGTTATAACCACTATAACCATCCAGAAAATTCTAATAGTAATACCCAAATATGGTGTCCAACACTTGATCAATGAATGGTAATGGAAATGATCTTTAAATGCTACGATGTTTAATAGCCTGAAGTCAATACAAACCTACCATTTTCCATCTCTCTTTAGCACTATCATGAGTGGGCTAACCTACTTAGTATCCACAATGGTATAGATGAACCTTACCTTAAGGAGTTTCTTAATCTCCTCTATGACAATTTGCTTCAATTTTGGGTACAACCGCCGTTGTGGTTGCCTCCTCGACTTCATGGATAGATCAATGTAAATGTGATCTTGGCATATCTATGGATCAATTCTAGTGAGTTTAGGATATGACCAAGAAAAAGATGTTGGCTATTTGTTGATCACTTTCAATAGTTTTGCTTTTTATTCAAGAGAAAGTTTGGCATTAAGTATGACTAGCTTGGTATTTTTCAAGAATGCATATTCTAGGTCGGTAGGTAGAGTTTTCAACTCTAGGGGCTCTTGTTTAAAATTATTAGGGATCTCCAACTCTTCCTAATTTGTATTAGTGTTTTCATTATCAGAGAGTTGGTGATGAACTTTCTCTAGTTCATCCATGCCTATAGGTTTCATGCACATTCTGTTATTGTCTAAATTAGTAGTCAACCACTAGGTACCCTTTTATTTTGTGACTGTTGTGTATAGACACCTTTGAATATCTACCTCATGTGCATAGTGATTTCTTGCAAAAATATATGCTCGTTTTACAAACTAGAGTTTTCGCACATAATTGCACCCTGTATTGCTATACACAATGCATGAAACTCATCTCTTCTCAATCTTTCCAAATGCATTTGCCTTTGATATCTCTAGGGAAATATCTTTGATGCTGATTCTTGCATCAATAGTGCTTAGCCATGCATGTCCCATAATGATTGGGTAGTCTCCCTTGTAGATTTAAACCTTGAGATCTAGGAAATTGGTAGGATAAGGCCACCCATAGATAGTGGTCATAATGTCTTCAATTAGTCCTAATGAAACAGTGATGGACTGGTCAACCTATTCCACTCTGATACTACTCTTCTTAAGAGGTGACAGGTTCCAGGTAGTATACATCTCATGAGAAATCAAGTTCACACAAGAACCTGAATTAAGAAGAGCTTTACATGGTTCATTCTCAACAATTTGCAAATAGATAAGAGGACTTCCAAGATTAGCTAAATTCCTAGGAAGGTTGCCAGCCCAGATCCAATTAGATATAACATGGGTGAGCATAATAGTATGGATTTTGGGTGGCATTTTATTTGAAGGGGACTCGATGAAATGGTTTGTAAAGGATGAGGCAAGAGTAGGGTGACTAGTCACGTGAGTTTGTGAAGTCTTAGTAGGAATGTTGGTTTAGAAGAATGGTCTTTTATGAGCATGACATTTCAAACCCTTCAATTCATAAACCGATTGTAGATTTATGACCTTAGTAGCATTGCATTGCTGTGGTTGGGTTGGAAGTTCATCCTACATGGATGGAGTAGGTAGTAGCTATGTTGAGGTTGGAGGAACAAGTGAAAAAATAGGAGGAGGATAAGGATAAAAGGTGGCATCCCTCTTGGAATGTGGAGAATGATTTTTGTAGTATTTGGAATGGTGGTAATTATTTTGAAAAGGAGAAATGTAACTAGAAGAATCATGTGGAGACAAGGGTTGCTAAATGTAATACCCATATGGATTTGGTTGCTTGTAAGGGTACTGCTGCCTTGGTGGTGGCATCCCCCATGGCTATGGTTGGTGCCACTATTGATATTGCTCATATGGTTGTGGTGGAGTTCCACTTAGGTAATATTGTTGTTGTTGATGGAACTACCTAATATTTCCTTGAGGATAAGGCAACCTTCTAGGTGCTTGCCTTTTTGCTAGTCATAGATTTAAAGCATACACCCAAGATTCCTATAAGTGTGATGTAATGGGGAAACATCCCTTAGGATGTTTGTATTAGTAGATGTCACATCCACTATCATCATCTAATTTAGTTGCTGCAACTTCATTTACTGTAGCAATCTTACCCTTATTCCTTTGGTAGGCACGTTCAACTTCTTTTTGCTTCCTACGGTTATGATCACTACTCTAGTCTCTTAATTTTTCAATGATTTTTAGAGCAATTTGGAAATTTTCATCCAAAGAATCCTACATTTTATCCACCTTAGCTAAAATTTCAGATAGATTTTTGGACTGGCAAGGTCTTTTTATTTACCACCTCATCAAGTGGTGATTCCTCCTCACTGTTACAAAATTGAACCTTCCTCTTTCTGATGGAAGGATCCTTGCCATATTCCTTTGCACTTTCACATTTCCTCAACTCCTTTTTTTGCTACATGCTCAATTAGCCTTTGAATCTGATAGGCTCTAAGTTTTGATTGTCTCCCTTGGGCATAAACTCCAAGAGTTCTTCTCATTTTTGATCTAAGTCCATCTATGATTTGGCAAAGTTGTTCCTATTGAGAATAGCCATGGCCAAAGCATTGGTGTATGAGAGAATAGTATATTTCCATGGTAGCGTCCAAGGGTTCAAGGTTTTCTTGCTTCCATCCTTGGATTTTCCTTCTTAGATTAAACACTCTCGAGTATGTTTGATACTTATCATTGAATAATTCTAGCATTGTACTCCACCTGCAAATGGATTCCAGTTCCAAGGATCAATATTAGTTTTCTAATTTTTTGATGAGTGTCCTAGGAAATAGCTTTAATTTTTGCCAATCATTTTCAATATTTTGTAAGGCACAAACATCATGAAAAGCTTGAAGAGGTATTTGTGGATCAAAGTTATAACCCTGCTCAAATTTAAAAATATTATTCATATCAAGTCATCTGATCTGATTATCTTTCACATGCCTAGTTGAAATTTTTATGGCCTCTAAGCTATTTAGCATGATTCAAGTTACTATCAAAGGTTCATCATCATCATTATTTCAATTATATCATTTGCTATCCCTTTAGTCATTGTAGACCTAGTGATTGTCATTATTGTCTTGCTATTCACCTCCATAACAGTTCTTTTTGTAGTGTTTGTCAGAACCAGAAGAGGAAGAAAAGATGCAAATGAAGAGGGAAAAGATGGAGTAGGACTACCACCATCATGGTATCTACCAACTCCTCTTCAATTATCATGGCCATGTTCATCAGTTTTCTTATCCTCTTGATGCTTATCTAAGCCGCTGCCTTAACTACCATATTTACCTAAACCTAGATTATTGATAGTGGATTGCAGATTCAATGTTGCATCCCCATCACTAATAACAAGTGGTGGAGAATCTCCATCTTGAAAGCCACTAGAGGAAGGATCCTCATTGTTGTCTTGGTTAAGTAGGAACAAAGGATTGATGAATTGTTTCCCCTTCACAAACTCATGGTGCTTCTCCTGGTGTCAATCTCTCTTACATTATGTTTTAGTGGAATGGTAGTCTCAGTAGTCATATTTATTCACAACATAATCCTCTTGAAGATCTTGTATGCTCAACCTTCTAATAGTTTGAAGCATTATCATAGGCATAGATTGATTGAGAGGCATTTACAATGTTGCCTTCCATAACACACCATCGCAGTTGTTCATCTTGATGCAAGATGAAGGTGAAATGAAGCACATACTCATCTGGATGAGTATACATCAACTTGAATTCTTGAGGGATTGGTGGTTTAGGATCATCACACCTATGAGAAGGAGACATTTTACAATATAAATAAGATATCAGTGTGCTTACGTGATTATGTTATTTGTGAGAATGATTTTGATCTTAGGGTTCATCCAACGATGTTAATGATTGACCTAGATAGCATATGTTTCAACAAAAAGAGTCCTTGATAATGGTGCCAATGATGAACTATCAAGTACCCCTATGCTTAACTATATGAATTATGAAGCATTCACGTACAATCTAGTTGAATTCTGCGGACTCTATGTCTTCCAGTACACTAGTCTTCTAGGAAGTGACTTTGCTCTAATAGTCATTTGTTATCTTCTCAATTACACTTGTGATGCACAAAAGTATGGTTAAGTGTAATTTAGGCATATTATTTTTATTATTTTATGTTTTAAGATCCTGGTGCTTGAAAATAGAGAAATGAAGTAATTTAATTTAACTAGTTAATTAATCTCTAACTAGTCCTAACATAAGCATCTAGTCCGCCTTTCTGTACACATCTTGAACCCACGTATCCACTATTGGGATTACCAAGTGTTATGTTATTGGGTGAACTAAGCAATAACGTTGCTGGGATTATCAAGAAAATACATGTTTATGCTCAAAGTGGTCATACTAATGTGTTTAATCTATTTATCTTAATTAATTAAATAATTACTTGAAATCTAATTTAGCTTAATTAATTGCATAATTAATAAAAACAATAAATGCATAAATGAGTCATTAATCTATTTCAAGTGTTGTAAGGTTTGATCAAAAGACTTATCTTTATTACCATTCACACTAGTGTGTTTAGGTACAATACTGCTTAAATAAAGATTTGTACACATTTTGACTCTTGCTACAGGCACTCATAGAAATATTCTAACTCTCAAATGACAAAACTACAAAAGCTCTACTATAACTATCACTTCCCTTCCATAGACATGGTTGGTAAGTGTGTATTTATAGATTTTATTATAGTGCTATGTCAATAGGGCCCCATAGACACATCAAACGCTACATCGATCAAGCAACACCACATAGATGGGGTCATGTCGATGAGGCCATGTCAACAAGGGTCCATTGATGTGACATAACAATGATTTAGTGGAAAAAGACAAAACCAAAAAAATAAAAAACCTAAACAAGAAACACAATAATGACTCAAGCTTCGTACACTTTCAATAGCCTATGATCTTGACCTTAAATTAAGTCTAGCAAAAAAAGAATAATAAATGAATCTCAATCTACCTGACGAAAATTGATTGGTGGCCCTATCATCTAACAAGTTGCACAAGGCATTTGACAAAAGTGCCATGACCTTAGAATTAGGAAAGTCAAATTTCAACCAGAAGATAAGGTCCTCTATTAGAACCCCACACACATACCTGAACAACGTAAGTTCTAGACGTTGTGGGAAGAACCTTATATCATTTAAGAAACTTTCCCTTCTGGGGCTATGTTCATCTACAAACTTGAGAGCCTGAATAAGAAGCAATTGGCCAACACACAAGAAGTCAAACCTTTCCATGAGCCTAAGCAAGCTAGTGCAACAAATGTCTCATTAGATAGACAACCATGCTCAATCTTTTAGATCTCCTCCTTTCAACTTCATCATGGGGGAGATGGCCACCCATGCTAAATATATAATTAACTCCTCAATTTTCATCTTTTTATTTTACACCTTGTTATTTTTACATTATTAAATTTTGTTTTACAACATAATTAGTACATTTTATTTTTCTTAAATGTTTTACAATTTCTTCTATATTCTTCTTTATTTTGGTGTGATTTTCTTATTGTGATTTAATAATAACATGCCTTATTACCAAATGAGTACAGTGTTGTTTATTTAATGTGGGCATGTTCTATTTGTTTATTTAATTATTGCTGTATGAATTCTAGCTTTGAATTTTGTTACTATAACTTGGACATGGTTTCTTTTTCATGAAATAGGTAGTGAGTTCACAACATCCACCCATCCATAGACACTATGGTTTTCCTTGTTCTAGAAGTATGAGGTCCCTTTTCCATTAATAAAACTTTAATAAACTTGTGACCTTGGTAGTTTCCGCACTTGGAAAGGATTCAAAGGTTTGAATAGGGTGTGACTTCAAGGGGACTTGGTGCTCTTTTTGCCTTTTTTCTTACTTGGGTGCATGTGTGTTTTCATGGATTTCTTACCATTTCGTGTCAACCAATAGTAAGAAATTAAATAACTGTTTGCATGGTGTGGTTCCCATTAAAAAACAAAAAAAATGATGGGAATTCAAAGCACACCCTTTAGACAAATTAAATAGGCTACAAGCACTGGTTATGGGACTAGAAAGACATGTTACCCATGCTGAAGGATCCCCTCTAACTAAGATCCTCTTTCACTTCTTGCTCCTCTTTTCTTCTTCAATAAGGAATGGTGGTTATTCTGTGGGAGCACTCTTGTGTCTCAAGGGGATGGACTGGTCTTAGAGTGACAATGCAAAGTCATTGAATGTGATTGGTTTTGGTTTGGAATAAGGATGAATTTTATTAGGTCATTTAACCACAAAATTCATTAGGGACTTCAAGTGACCTTAATTAGGAACTCCATTCCACTCTCTCTTTCATTTATCTATGCTTTCCATGCCTCACCTCATTACTGGTTTCATGTTCTTATTCAATGTCTTGGTTTGATTTGTCAAAATTCTTAGGTAGTTTCTTTCAGGTTTTCATACTTAAATTTTTATAATAATTAATCATTCATGGGGCCCATAGACTCAGTTAGAGGTTATGCAAGGGAAATAAATGGCATGTACCTACTTTGGGAATGATCCATTTGCATACCTTTTGGTTGGATTAGTTAAGTTATTTATCCTTAGACATTCTTACAATCGAATCCTTTTGTGTGGCCCCATCAATGACATTCAATTACGTGCATCTTCACAATATTTTTCAATGAATTGTTGTGAATTCTTTAATCCTCTTCAAGCATTTCATCATGTTTGGACTTTTCAAAATTTACTAATGGACCACTTATCCATTTCACCAAATTTTTAGGCTCTCCCTAATACTATTAAAGGAATCAATCTACCATAATCACAACCTAGCCAAGTGTAACTATCAATGAGACAAGATACCTAAGAGCTATACATTACACATTGTGCACTAATTCATGATTTTGTTGTGATTGTAGTGGGAAGCATGGATTGGAAGTGGGACTATCTTCACCAAGGAAGAAGCAATAGCACCATGTGACAAGGACCCTTCATGATCGTTAGATCTTCTCTTTTTCCGTTCAACTACTAGAGGAGTTGGATGTTAGTTTTGTCCACGATATGCAATTATATTATCATGAATATTAAATTTTGTAAAAGATTGTAAATCTATAGACTTGGGCACTTAGATTCTATCTATTTTGTTTGAGTTACTTTGCATGTCAGTCAATAATCCCATACCTTTCCAATATTTTGTAAGGAACTTATTCCTCCTCTTGTTGACTTGAGGATGAGTTTTCATTTAGTTGTGGGGGTATGATGAATTGTATTTGGCTTGGATCCAATATCAAAGCCTTGATATCAAATACTCAATATTGGGGCCCAACAAATGATGTTAGATCTCTGATATCACGAGTGTGTGCTAGCCTATAAATATAGCACTTGGGCACATGGTTTGCAATAAGTTTTTGTCATAGCATAGTAGAGCTCTTATAGTTTCTTTTCTCTAGAGTTAGAATATTTTTCAAAGTGCTCATAGTAGGAGTCAGTGAGTGTACGGATCTTTATTCGAGCATTGTTGTGTGCAGGAATAAAAATGAGCTTTTTGATCAAACCTTGCAACACCTTGGCTAGCTTAAATATTTTATTCATGCATTTAATGTTTTGTGAAATTTCATTTAATATTTCCAAGTAATTAAGCTAAAGTAATCTAGCTAGATTAAATAGTAGTTAATTATTCATATAACTATGATTGCTTTGAGCATGAGCATGACACTTGGTAATCCCAGCAACACTTAAGGTTTGGTAACCCAGTAGCATTATACGTGTTCAGGATGTGCACGGAAGGTGGGATTAGATAATTATGTTAGGATAGTTAGTTATTAATTATCAATTAGATTAGTTAAATTAGTTCATAAATTGAGTTTCAACTTGTTGTTAATCATAGGTGAATAAAATATAAAATAATAAAAATCATGTAACTCAATTACACTTAACCATACAACTAAGCTCCAAAAGTATAGTTGGGAAGACAATGATCATCATGATTAGATTTCCTGTGCTACTACAACCAGTGTACATGAGAACTTTAGGTCTATGGAATTTGACCAAATCATGTGTGAATGCTTGTGATTTGTATGGTTGGGAGTTGGGGTACTTCGTCACTCATCAATTTTTATCATGTTACTAAGGTTGTATTATATCCTTGTCGATCTAACAAAAAATGGGAGTAAGAGTAAAATAGGTGCTACCTTAAAAGGTTGACATAGTTAAAAAATAAAAGAGCATAGAATAAATTTTTGAGGGTTTTATTGGAAAGACATGTTATCCATGATTGAAGGTAGGTTTTTTCTCAAAAATCTAAAAATAAAAATAAGTGCTATGAATAAAACTCTTCCCTTATATAGTACGCCAAGTAATGATACTCCTTGTAACATTGATAGTCTTATGATTGTAATCCCAAAAGATGAAATGATGTGATGTCACTTGAATGTGGTTTGGACTTGGATTGAATTTTGGACAGAAAGGCCAGTTATTACTTAATCATGAATGAAACACAAGAATTCATTATGATTATGGTAAGACATCTGATGAATCGTGATTTATTAGGCCTTGATATCACACCCACGATATCGTGTACACGATATCAAGTATATAATATTGCAGTTCCTGTGTGATATTGCAGTACACGATATCAAGTATGCGTACACAATGGGGCACATGGAAAAGGATAGTCAATTTTTAGAGTCAGTTAGTAGTTCAATTAGAAGTTAGTTTTCCTTTTTAGTTCTTCTCAACCTTTTCTCCTAGTACATGCCTGCAATGTGATGACTATATTTATATGGAACCTTTATTTGAGTGTGACATACTTGGACACATGCATGATCGAAAATAAAGGCCGAGATTACTTCATCATTGCAGCATTCAATTAGTTTAATTATTTAATTATTATTATTATTTATTTCTTTCATAGTTAATATCTCTTTACCCTAAACTCCTTAAATGTGGAATGAGTATGAATTAATCACGAGCATTCAAGTGTGACTACTTGGTATCCCAGTAGCGTACCTAGGCCATGCGCTTGGTAATCCTAGTGGTAGTTGTGCACGAGGTCCAAGATCTGGATGGATGATTAAGGAACGGATGCTCATCGCACTTAGGCTAGCTTAGATTCTCTCTCCCTTTTCCTCCTAGCTTAATTAAAGTTATTTTCCATTGTCTCTAGGAGTAGCACTAGGTTAGAAACCACATCATACACCTCACTCTAGACTAAACCATACATGACAAAGCATATACTAGTCTAGGTGGGAAGACAGTGGAATGTAATCATCGAATAACTATCTAGATACCACAACTAGCCCATTTGTGGAGGTTGACTGGATTGTACGTGAAACACTCATATTCATATGATTGAGTGCAGGGGTACCTCGCCACTCATCATTGGCACCATTTCCAGGGATAGTGCTAGTTATTTACATTAGTTACATCATCTAAGATCGTTGTAACAAAGCCTTGAAAATATATCTTTTAGAAAGAAGTAATTGCAAATAAGTCACACACAAAATCATAACAATGTCTCTCTCACAAGACTATGACAACACAACAACTAGTAAGGTAATTCATTAGAGAACCAATGAATTATATAATGATGAAGATGAAGTTTGGAGTACCCAATTTGATGTAGGGGTCTCCTATGAGCATAAATGCAAACAACATCGTCTCAACTCACGAATGCATAACATGCCTAGTGATGATGAACCCCTACTGGCCACTACAAGCCTAACAGAAATACAAGAGGCTGTTCGTATATCCAGTGGGCATTGTAAGGAAAGTCGTCTACCCAAGCTTGCCTTAAAAAACTTTTCTAAGTTTTTAGGAGGCTATGATACAGATTTGCAACAACATTTACAAGCCTTCTACAATGCCTGTGTATGGAACAGCATTGATAATGGATGAAAAAAACTTAAGATGTTTCCTATGACACTCATTAGCCAAGCAAAAATATGGTATAGGTCTTTAAAATTAAAATCAATCCGATGTTGGCCAACAATGGTAGAACTCTTCAACGAAAGATATCAAACTTATGCAAGAGCGTCGACCTTGAGGAGACAAATCCAAGAGTGGAAACAAGTGTAACATGAACCCTTGGACATGGCCTTAGAAAGATATTATGCACTGTTAAAGAATTGCCTAGGCCATGGGTGCTCCAAGGAAAGGCTAATGTATCACATCATAGATGGGCTCCGTAATGAAACAAGGGAAACCTTAGGGATGTATGCCCGGGGTCAACTATATAAGCTACAAACCCATCAATTCCAAGATCTTATCAAGTGGGTAGGAAAAAAAGAAGGAGAAATGGCTAAATGGGAGAATGTTGAAAAGTCTCAACAAGCCCAAAAATCAACAAGGGCCCATGATTATGAAGAGGAGATATCAACTCACCGCAAGGAGGTGGAACCATCTTTGCTAGTACTATAATCATTGGATGAAGTTGAGGAAAAGATCAATAGGATGATGGAATGGATACATGAAAAATGTGGAGAATATGCCAACATTATTCAAGGTAGAGTGATGAAAACCTAAGAAATAGGATAAAACACTGTTAGACAATCGAAAAGAAGGGTTGAAGAGAATAAGAACTTAACTGCCAATCATACATATCAGTGTAACATTTCCTGTATGATCATCCCAAGGGCCAATGCCCAATCTTGGAACATTTATGGGAGAATTGGGAAAGAGTGTTACATCCAGAGTTCATACAGAAATACTATGTTCAATCATAGTGGCAACAATCCCAGTCATGGGGGAGGCCACCCTCAAATTGGTCACACCCTTCATATCATCTGAGTTCAAGCACTTATCAGGTTTAGCATCTTATTTCCCCAACTAGGTTACCATCTTCTATCTTGCCACATTATTATTATTCTCCTCAATACTATCAACCCATATCCTCACCAACAGGACCATCACCTTGGGTACCTTACACTTCTCCTCAATTTCAACATTCTCATCCTTCACCTCTTTCTACATTTCCATCAAGTTTTCTAAAAGGTTTTGCAGCACAACATCAACCCACGAATGTTACTTGTGCTTCTATTGTCAACAACAATGGAAATCCTCCACAATATCATAGGCATCCCTTTTTTAGACATAACCATAGAAAGGGATACCACAGTTCAGAAACCACTGCATCCACCAACTCAGCACAAGTCCAACACTGTGGCGCATCTTCCTCTTCGAACCCAACGCCTCATGTTACCTTATCAAGGCCACTAATCAATGCTCCAATAACCATGTGGCCCAATAAATATAGCCACATTGGGAGACATGTTGATCCTTGCATACCATCTTACATCGTAAGCACCATAATGGGTCAACTCCTTATAAATTAACCACATCTTACAAATTGCCCAACTATGTCAACTCTAATTAAGTGTGTGAACCCCAATGGGGTAAGTATGAACAGGTCCCAATATTTCTAGCATGCAAGGATCCTAACCTTCCATTTATTAATTCTAGCCATGCTCAACCATTTAGTTATGGGGGGTATCCCCCATTCTAAGAACACATAATTAATAAATGTTTTTCTATTTCTTTAATTTTTCAATTTTTTTATTTTCCTATTTTTCATTTTTCATTTTTTAATTTATTTTATTTTTTATCTTTTTGTCTTTTTTTGTCTCTTTATGAGTAATCTCATATACGAATAAAACACTCATGTGACTTGTTGGTTGAGGTGTTGTTCTCTGCTATCAAGTCTTGGGTGACTAATTACTTGAACAACGAGCCCACAACATCCACCTACCCATTCCATTAATAAGAGGTTCTACCTAGGTACAATGATATTCCTAATCATTAAAACTTAAAGTAATCTTGTGTTTATTATACCCAGAGCGAAGAAGGATGGACTAAGCGGGAATGGCCAGGGTGTGACATCAAGGGGACTTGTGGATTCTCTTTGGTGACATCTATAGGAGTTATCATGCAACTTGTTTGTACTAAGATCCTTGTATATCTAATGAAAAATGGGAGTAAGAGTAATCAAAAGGCACTCAATCAAGGTAACTTAATGTTATTCTAGGGGGTCCACTAGAAAGACATGCATCCATGCTTGAAGGTAGGTGGCTTCTCTAGCTTAAGCATTCACAAAAGGGAGAGAGAGAGAGAGAGAGAGAGAGAGAGAGAGAGAAGAGTGCCACAAAGAAAAATCACTCCTCCCTTATACAAAATGCCAAGTGATCATACGCCTTGCCATCATGATGCTCTTATTGTTGTCTATCATTGGGAAAAAATAATGTGATGTCACTAATTAGAGGAATGGACTTGGTCCTGATTTTTGAACAACAGGTTAATGACACATTAATCATGCCTTACACTAAGGATTCATTGTGCCTTGAGTCACTTACCTCATGTCCCAATATCTGCAATCCCTTCTACAATTCACCTCATCTCATTGTTCATGAATTTGTGACTCGTGTCTTGTATAGAATTGAATTCATACCTCATCATGGTGGTATCTACATGTGTGTGTTTTCTGGAATTGGTGCGGATTACATTTATTCCTTCTAGTGCCTATGAACATTTTAAGGTGTGGTTATGCAAGGGCATTATAGGTAGGAATCTACTTTGGGGAGGACCCACTTGCATAACCCTTATAATCTACACTCACAACACATCATCATCACACCATTTTATTCCCTCCAAGAATTACAATACTCTTTCCCTCATTATCCTTCTTGTTCAAAAATTCGTATGAATTAACACATGTCCTTTCTCCTCATCCAATTCATGCATTCCATTGTCAAATTATACACCATTATACTTTTTGTGCCTTCCAGATTATTTAATATTACCCTGGACCTTTTACACCAACTTCAAGTCCTTCATTTTTGAGATTAGAATTTTAGAAATTTATCAATTTTTGTAAGTACCCTACTTTAAACAGGTCATGATATTGCATATGCGATATTTTTTTTGACATGATATCATGGCCACGCTATCACATATGTGATATTACATCACACAAAACTACATATATGGACCCCCCTGCACACATCAACATTATTTTCAACTATTTACATAGGGGAATTTTTCAAATTTTCTTCTACGACTTGGGACTTGCGCACCTCTTGTTCCAATAGCCATAACTCGCTCACTAGCACTTCGATTTTTAGTCCGAAAGAACCTACTTAAACTCAAAGTGTTTAGCTTAGTCTTGGGGGAGGGGTACACTCCAAATTGCATATAAATTTTCAAAATTTTTCATCGCCCGAAGGATACTATAAAGGGTAATTGATTAAAGAACTTTTCAGTCCTATTTTGGCAAAATAGAGGTAGTCTTTTAGGTTGTGCAACCTACCTCTTGAGTACATGGTGCTCAATGATGAGCAATATAACTTTGTTTGCGTGAAGCTCCATGCAGGTTTGTACATATACTACCAAAAAATGGATGCTAAACATAGTTTTGAGCTTATACACCAAAATGGAAGAGAATGGTTCCCTTCTGCTATGGACTTTATTTTGCTCATGGATCCTTACTAGTGGATGTTGGAGAACCTCATTCGAAACATTAGTCATAAGGCAGGAACAAACTGTGAGGACCCACTATAGGAGAAGCAGGATGAGTTTGAAGCTTGATCTAAGCATGATGACTCCTTTTCTGCATTATTCTAGTGAACAACCCCCACTTTCGTTCCTACACAATCATGCCAATCTATCTTCTCAGAGATAGTTGTCAGTCGAGTATCATCCCCCAGGTCCATGCCTGTGGTGGAAACCCATCAAACATAGTAAATGCACTAGAATGTTGCACTTCCTTGTAGCTTTTCTATTAGCTTGCCCTTTTTCATACCTTTGTATCCCATTCAGCCTGTTCAACCTTTCGTATCAGCAATTGTTGCACCTACACAACCTTATGTGCAAACTATGCACATCTCTTAGTTGCATATGACTCAGGCATCATTTTTTCTGCCTATCATGTTGGCACCCTTTACAATAGCCCAACCCATAAACACATGGTGGGGGCTAGGTGCTGTATTCGGCGCACAACCCACACAATAAGCATTGCATGTGGTTACACAACCTAAAGCTAGGTTTTGGACCACCTAAATAGGATAGCAAGAAAAACAATTGAAATTTCCCATCACAACTGTCCCAAGTATAGATCAAGAATTCCAACTTATCTAGACTATCACTAAAGAGGTCAAGTAGCTCAAGGCCACCTCCTTTGAAATCATCCATGTGATGGACTTTTACTAAGATGATCCAATCAATCCTGTAGTTCCACCACTGGCACTGCATACCAAGGTCCCACTACCCCAATTCACCAAATACAATGGTGAAGGGGATCCTAATGTCCATCTAGTGACCTTTCAATCTAAATTCCTCTTGTTGCAAGCATGACCACATGTGATTATCTGTGTGTTCACCATGTCCTTGATAAGAAAGGGACTAGATTGGTACCATGTTCTTCCTAGGGCCTTCATTTTCCCTTTGAAGGAGTTGCTCACCCAATTCATCACATCCTTCAAGTATAACTTGAAGCTTGAGGCAATCTTGGATCAATTGATGCAAGTTAAGAAGGGCCACTTAGAGCTCATGCAAAAATTCATTTAGTGATGGAGCACATCACTTAATGAGATTCGTGAGCATATCACAGAGACACACCTGCTAGCCATTTTCAATGGGGTAGTGAATGAATTCATTAAGTTGAAGTTCTATTACCTTGCCTCACAATCCTTGAGCCAAGAATTTGCTCAAATCAAAAGCATTTAGGATGCAACAGAGGCTAGTAAGGACTTGGCCTATGTGGCTTACAAAAATTTGTATGCAAAGAAAGAAAGGGACAAGGACAAGGCAAAACAAGCAACCACAACCATAGTAATGGTGGCTAATGAGGCTAAGCCAAACAACACCAAACCAATGACTAAGCCACCCAGGGCCTTGACCAACAACAACAAGGCACCTGGCTCTAGCATTGTGGTTAACAACTAGCCCGCATCAATGATGACCATGGTAGTAGTTGCCTCAAGGACTAACTTCAAGCACAAGGATCACTCAAAGTACATATAATTTCCCATTAAGAAATTAGAGATCTTAGACCAATTACATCACACTAGACCCATCTAGTATAAGTAGATGTCTGAGAATGCTCGCAAGTAGCACAACTAATAATGCAAGCTCCTCAAGAATCCTTTAGTCACACTACCAAACAAGCCTCTAGTCCCTAAGCATTTGAGACTTTATTGATTTTGCCAATGTCACCAATTACAGGGTCATGATACATATTTTTGGATGGCTTTGCAAGACAATATACAACACATGATTAACATAGGTGAGTTGGTCCTTGACACAACCAACCTAGTGCACCCCCAAAACTAATTAGTGGGGGTTTACAAGCATCATCTCAACATGAGTGGTATAGGGTACATCATCAATGCTATCAGCATTGATGACGATTTAGAACTAGCACATGAACCATTCATGTTTTGTGAATCCTCTAGTGATGCTAGAGCCTCCTCCTCCTGTAGTAGTTTAAGGATCTCGTTTGTTATTAGGGCATCACCTTGAGCACCCATAACATCCTTTATGGTCAGGGTCATCAACATGTTGCAACAGCAACCACCCAATCACACTTTGTCGTAAGGGTACTGCAATGTGTGAACTTCCCACCTATTCGGAGTTCGATGATGGGAAATGCATTAGTCCTTGTTTTCCCAAGGCCCCATCGTGTAGCCAACATCAATAGGTAATTGAGATGGTAACCCAAGAGGCCCAATGAGTGCCTTGCTAATCAAATGCTTAGGCATCACTAGGAGAAAAAGGCACTAGCCCCACTAAAGTTGTTTCCCTTGTCTTGTGTCCCAATGGCCCAACCAACTGAAGAGGCCACAATAAGTGATCAAAAATGGAGCATTAAGGCTCTAAAGCATGCAAAGCCCAAATCTCCTCCATGAGAGATTCATCTCTTGGGTTGCGTGAAGGAGATGAAGGTCAACAAAAAAGTAGCAGATAGTAGCAAGGACTTCCTTGATGCATTGGCATAGGTCAAATAGGCTCTAAAAAAAAGAACACTACACTGAGCCTATACGAACTTATCATGAGCTCCTCCACCCACCATGAAGTGTTGGTTGACATGTCAACCTCCATGCCTATGATAGAGGACATCCTAGTGGACGAACAATCCATCCACGTTGTGATGCTTCCTCCTTCATTACAGGAACCAAGCTCAATGCTCCTTGCATTTTGCAATGAGGTGATCAATGTGGATCTTGAGAAGGATCAAGTCATTACCATGCTAATGTTTATCACAATCCATGTGGGGTAGTGCAAAATCTATAGGGTGCATGTTAATGATGGGGCAATAACTAATGTCATCCCATACATAATCATCAACAAACTTGGTCTTGCTAATCAAATCAAACCTACAAAAACAACATGCCTAGAATCCTTTAATGATGTGCATGTTATCATAAGGGGAATAGTCATGATAGCCTTCATGGTAGAGAAGAAATTCCCCACTACTGCTAAATTCATTGTGATCAAGGAGATGCCTGGATTCAACTTGATCATGGGTAGGCTTGGCTTGTCCAACTATAGGTTGTCTCCTTTCCTATTAACTAAGAAATCCACCTTTCTTATGAAGGTGGGGAGGTCATCATCTATGATGACAATGCAGCCCCTCTAACTATTAGTAATATTGACACGAAATAAGAATCAGAGGTGGAGTTCCTCAATGATGCACCTTCTACGAAGGACAAGGGTGAAACAACATGTAAGGAAGACCAACCTGAGGAACCAACAAGAGCCCTTGATCTTCCAGAGGAAGCTTTGTGGGTAGAATTTCCCTTTGACATAGTTGACAAAGGTCAAGGTGAGCATTGTATAGTACCATCTAGGCCCTATGTGCCCCCTAACCCACACTGGGTTAGGAAACAACTACATGACTAAGGCATTCCCTTAGTCCAGAGTGCGCTACATGCCTACCTATCCTCACTTCTGCATACTTTGCTTATTTGCATTTTGTTTATGTTTTATGTTAGCTTGGTTGTTTTCATTTTACATTCTTTTCCTATATTATACATATATTTCTTTTGTTTGTTTAAGTTTTCACCTGTTTACTTTTCAACACTTAGTTTACACATGAAAACATCAACATACATAAAAATTATAAATTCAAATTTATAAAAACAATGTCCCACCATGGCCTTAAATTGACATCACATGGTTTGAAAAGGCCTTAAACTATCATATGGCTTGCCACAGCCTAAAACTGGCAATCTCCATTACATGGCATGGCCCGAAAAGGCCTTAAACTAGCACATGGCTTGTCATGGTCCTAAACTAGCATTGCAACTATCATTGGGGCTCGAAATGGCCTAAAACTGCCAATGCATACTATCTACACACTTGGCCTAAAATGGCATAAAACTAGTAATTGCTACAATCCAATTGCATTATCTCATCACATCACTAGCATCAAATATATAATAAATACATGTAAAATTCTATACATCATGCACTCAATATAGCAAAATAAAAATCCATTACATCTCATAGTAATAGTACATAGCATGATCATCTGCATCACATAACAAAAATACAAAAAATGCCCAACAATAGGGATACATCATGATGTGCTTAGTCAATCATGCTAGGTGGGTGTGGAGGTTCCTCTTAATTTGTTGCATCGTTGGGACCTACAACATTGCCTGGTGCTTTTTAACAACAACAAAACAACAAATCTATAAGCAAGTGTACACTATACAAACTAACAAAAAAAGCTTAAAAGCAACAAAAAACTAACTTGAGAGGGTCTTGCATTGATCATGTCCAGAGGTAAACTATCAAGGCCCCTCCTCCAAACGTTGGAGGATCTTGGCCTCAGATTGTTACATCTAGTCCTCTTGGCCAAAGTCAACTCTTGTAAGGGTCTTGCCTTTGTTGATGAAAGTCCATGCAGGTGTCCTCATGGAAAATGTGGTAGATGAAGAATCCCCTAAGGGCATGATAATCTCCTCCTCTAGGGAACCACTAACCATTGTATGATGAGAAAATATCTTGAAGGCCTATCTCCCACCAATTACCTCAACAAACATCTCAAGGTGGAAACATTTGATAGAATCTTCTTTGAGTTGTTGAAGATATGCATCTCACTCGCACTTATATTGATGTTTGTGGTTCTTTTGCATATGCCCTCACTTGGACATCTTAGCACTAAAATTCTTCGAATCCTAATTTTTCTGGGCAAGCATATCCATCTACAAATGCTACTCAATGATCTCCCAAGTGGCCTCATTCTTGCCCCAAATGGTCAACTAGTACCTAGGGTAATCAATCTCAGGAATGCGCCAAGTACTATCTTCCCATGATCGAGCTGCCAAGAAGTGAAATCATGACTATAGGTCCTCGACCTTCATGTCTTAGCTCATCACTCTCTCTTGAAGTTTGTACATGTGTTTCCACAGATGCTTGTTTGAGCACCTACAGATCCATAATGATTTCACATAGGAAAGTGTGCACTTTCTAGCTACCTTATACACACAATGAGGCACCTACTCTACTTCAGGAGGGTACTCAAGGATAACATCTACTTTAGACACCCAGTTCGAGCCCTAGCAGAGCTTAGAACTTGTTGGCATATAATAAGAAAATCAACATTATCCATAGACTAAGCATTTAAATTGGTAGAGCAACAAAAGTAAAGCAAAAACATGCATACCGAGCTCAGGATTTGCTTGCTATATGTAGTCAACCATATCCTCAATGATGCCTTTCATGAGGGTAACCTTGTTTGGTGTTTCCATCCACTACTTCATATGTTGGGTAGGTGTGAATAGTGGACTACTAGTAGGTACATCTAAGGCTGCAACATAATAAATTACTTAGCATGCAACTAAACAACCAAAGATGCAAGAGGAAAAAAACAATAATAGATGATAATATAAAACATTTACCTAACAAGCCATTAGGTGTGAGAGTAGGATGATCTCCTAGCTACACACCATTAAAAAGGCTAGTAAAATCATCCTCGTCAAGGTGGAACAACCCCTCTACCTCAAACTACTGGAAGGTCTTTGCAACTTTGTATAGCTCCTCATGTGCTTCTTTCTCCTCAGTTTGAGGAGAGGCTATCTCTACCACTGCTGCTACTATCACTTTGGCAACCCTCTTGCCTAATTTACAAACATAACATGTTAGAAATAATATAACTTATCCAAAAAAAATTAAAGAATTATAAGCATAAAATGCATCGATACATATACTAACCTACAACATTTGTGCACAAGCTTGGGATCTTGAGGTAGATCCTCTTGATGCCTACCTATCTAATCACAGGAGCAGCCTCCTTTGTTGGGTGGGGCCTCTTGATCTTTACCTTGGATGACCCCACCATTTCTACAATATAGTGATTAGCCTTATTCACATCCCTAATAACAATTGGGGGACACTCACCCACACTATCAAAAGAATAGTGTAACTGCTCTAGATGACCTTTGGTCATAATTGAGTACAACTCATTGATTCCCTCTGGGGGGTCCTACAAGTGAGTGGTTATGAACATGTGCTTTACCCAAGGTTTAGATAGTTGCTCATAGTCTTGCATTACCCATCATCCACTATCTCAAACCACCAAGAGCTCCCTGAACCTTCACAAATATGCTATGAAGAATGCAAAGTGTATGTGAGACCTTGCCTGGAGGCTGTAGTCTAGCTTAGTGATCTTTGAATGTAGGATGATGGGGATGTAGGAGGCCTAGTTGAACCTTGTGCCTTTCTACAACACCTCCTTCATAATTTGTGCTTGCTCAATTCCAAGGATTTTTCCTTGGGACAACAACTTTGAGAAGGCACAAGCATGAAAGAGAGGGTAGAGCTCCTAGACCTCATGCATATGCACCTCTTTAATTGGGATGCCTTTGTGAGATTGAGTGGCTCTTAACCACTCCTCGATTTTTCCTCTATAGTCCACCTCTTTGTTGGCCTTATTAATGACCACTAGGCTATAAGAGGAAAGGCCAAAAAGGTTAGCAAAGAAAGCCTCGTTAAGGTCTAGAACTACCCTCACTTCAAGCATGTAGGTGATGAAGTGATGGATGTCATTGCTAAAGAAGTCTATGATGGTGATCATTTTGGCCACCAAAATGCTAGGGCTAAGGGCTGAGAAAAGGTCCATCAACCTAGTATGTGTGAGTTGATTGGTCAACACCTTTGAGTCTTGATGGCATAACCAATGTTGCGCATCCTCCACATCACCATATTTCATGATAAGGGTGGCCTCAGTGTGGCCTGTGGTGATCATCGTCACCTCTCTTGAAGTAACTACAACTGCACCAAAGGAAAAAACAACATTAGCATTATGCAAGGGAAAATGAACAAGTGCATGTGAGCAAGCATAAGAGGAAAAACAATAGAAACCTACATGGAACAAATGGTGTGCAAGATGGAGGTGATGATGATGCAAGAATTTTCTCAAGGTTAAGCTCACCACTAGCCCATCCCT
The DNA here is from genome assembly GCA_015680685.1 of Gnetum montanum. Taxonomy (NCBI): domain Eukaryota; kingdom Viridiplantae; phylum Streptophyta; class Gnetopsida; order Gnetales; family Gnetaceae; genus Gnetum; species Gnetum montanum. Next base: position 183,387 of record MNCI01010006.1, on the reverse strand, counting down.
CATCAAGGTAGTCATAAGTCTTCCACTACTTGAACACTTTTAGGTATCACTTAGGATAATCCCTTAGATCATCTCATATCTATCCAATGATAGCTTCCCAAATGTTTGAACTAGAGGAGAACATCTACAGGGAAGTGTGAGTTAAGGCAAGAGCCTCTTCCTCATCATGGAGATCCTCATTATCAACTTTGAATCTACTGTTAGGCATGAGCAATTAGCGGTTAGCAAACTTAGCGTGAGCTAATAGCAAGCAATGCAATGCAAAAATCATGAGCACTTACCCTCTAGTGTAATATATAGTTCTAGGTGGATTTTGGAATAGCATATACACATGCAGAGCAACAAAGAGGGTGTTGCTCTTATTGTAGTAGGAGAACTTTGACGTCCACCAAATCCTAGAAAAAGGATGAGTGCCTTTGGGGCCTCACCTTAAACCACCTACTCTATCATCACCAGTAGTGGGCTCATCAAACATAAATCTTAATATGTCCTAGTTGGTCTCAGGTAGTAATGTCTTAGTGATGACACTCATGGCCTCCACTGCTAAGTGTGATCACATCATCACACTAAAATGCTATAGCAGGAATGCCAAGAACTCGGATGCCCCTAACCAAAACCACATTGTCTGATAATCCACCCACATGTTAGGTGTAGGCATGTTGGGCACAAGCTTGCTCATGCAACAAAGAATGTCAACAACCTTCATAATAACTAGGATGGGCTTCAATAGCACTATACAACTACAAGGAAACATACGAAACATTAGTATACATTAGATGAAAATTTTGGAAAAATTAAAAAGTTAAACTTAGCAAAAATTCACATAAGACAACTTAGTTTAGCAAAAATATCTTACGGCCCCCTAGGGTCCTACAAGTATAGGATGTCAACAAATACATTTGATGTGCCTGGTACTCACTAGGGTATAGCACATGTTGCATAGCATTAGCATTTTATTTTTCATGTTTGCATGTTTCACATTATAGGTTGCATATTTTGGTAATTTTACATTTCAAAAATTAGCATTTTTGCACACAATTTTCAAAAATTTTCTAACTCTAGGTAGTGCAACCCAAAAATTGCAAAAAATTCTAACTCTGGGCTACCTTCAAGAGCATAGTCTAGAAAATATGAAAAACTTCTAACCTAGGCTAACACCAACTATGCTCTAGAGACTACAGAGTGTAGTCTGAGACTATGAAAAGAATTCTAACTACTAGCTATGCTCCTTAGAAAGCATAGCCCTAAAATTTTCAAAATTTTCAAAAAAAAAAAAAAAAACTAACTGTTGCTTATGACATTGCCCTTGTGCTACACCTTATCACAGCCCTAATTTTTTTTTGAAAAAATAACAAAAAACGTAGAAAACGTGCTCTTGGTATCACCCCTCCCACAACCCCTACGACTATGTGTCCTTGTCATAGGGCATTGCATCTCCCCTTAACCCTAGTGGCCACATAGTCACAATGAAGCCAAAAAAAAATAAATTTGGTGGGGCAACCCTTGCCGTGACCCTACCTTATGGTAGCCTACTTATGACCACTATTGGCACCTATATCCCCACCCACATGAACAAACAAGAAAAAATCAGAGGGCCAAACCCTCCATTGCATGCCCTACCTCACAAGTAGTGGCCCTAGGGCCACCACCAAACCCTCATCCCTGCCTTGTGCAAAGGAGAAATTTCTAATATTTTTGCAAAAAAAAAAAAAAAAAAAAAAAAAAAGAAATCATGGAGCCTCTTGCACACCCTTCTTTATAGATGCCTATCTTAGGGCCGCTGCCAAACCCCTACTGCCCACTTTCTTAGAGCCTTGCCCTTGTCCTGCAAGCAATGGCTCTTGGTAGTCACTACCGAAAACCCATAATCCCCTACCCCATGCATGCCACCACATATCAAAACATTTCATTTTATTTTTATTTTTCATAGCCCTACATAGGCCTGTGGCCTTTTTCCTCCTTTTCTGTAGCCATACTAGTCATTGTGAAATCCTACAAAACCCTCATGCCACACCATTGTCCATCAAAACCACACATGCACAATAACAAAAAAAAACAACCCTCATGTCTTGACTAACATGCACACCTTCATGGTCGCGGTGGCGCAAATGGCCACGGTGGTGGTGACACTTGCCAAGGCAAGGTGTCACCAAAACCAAGCTCCAAACCCTCAAAACCCTTAAGTACATAATATGAAACAAAATGCAAAAAAATAGTAAAAAAGAGAAGAGCATAGTTGGGGTACCTTGTCGATGATGGTTCCCTCTATTCTTCCACGTGTGCCCGTAGTAGGTGTCCTAGTCCTCGCTCTCCTCATCAATGTTGGTTAGTCCAGGGTGCTGACATCCACTTCAATGTGACATTATTCCAACTACACTCTTCTAACTATGCTATGCTCTAGAAAATTTGCATTTTCAACTTTTCCAATGACAAATTTACCTAAGGTGAAAATGTGCTTTTATATCCCCTGGGACCACTTAATTTTTCACCTACCTTAGGACTATGCTGAATAGTATAGAGCATAGTTGGGTGGAAACGGTAGTCACCAAACTTAGAAAAAATTTTGATTTTTCTGACTACCCTTAAACTTAGAAGAATTTTAAATTTTTCTTGTTGCCCAGTGAATGCCTAAGCCAACATTGCTTTGTTAGTGCATCAAGCTTTGCTCAAATGACATATCCAATGCACACCATGGTCTGCTAAGACCTTAAATTAGCACTCATGGTGTGCCAAAGCCTAAAACTAGCCCATGCATCCCTTTCTTTTTAAAATTACATCTATATACTTAGGAAAAATATTATTGCATTTCTTTCCTTTGTTTTATGTATTTATTTTGTTAAGAGAAGTGTGGCTTGACATTTTTATGGTTGCTTTTGCAAGATTTTGGCAAGATTTTCAACATGGCTACGTTTGAGCATCTTCACTTACCTCTGGTCATCACTGGGCCCCATGGTGATCTTACATAATGCATTGATCCATAACGCTTAGACCTTGAGCCTGTAGCCTATGATGAATACATATCATCTATAAAGGCATCACTAGACTAGCTAGACTATCTAGTTAGGGCTCTAGATCTAGAGGTAGGTGACGTCATTGAGGATCCCCTCATTGAAATCCCTCTAACAACACCTACTGGCGAGGGAAAAATATTGAAACTTAGTTCTTTTTTAGAGCCTCAACATGTCCAAAACATCACAAAACTACTTAAAAAAACATCAAGGCATTCGAATGATCTTATGAAGACATGCCAAGCTTAGATCCTTGCGTAGTGCAACACAAAATAATCCTCGATCCCAACATAAAACTAGTTAAGCAAAAAGCTCACAAGGTTAGGCTTGAGGTGGCCTTGGTAGTCAGTAATGAAATCACCAAGCTCTACAAAGTTGGTTTCATTCAGGCTATTGACTACATAGACTAGGTCTCTAACATTGTGGTTGTACCTAAGAAAAATGGAAGTATACACATTTATATAGACTTTTAGGACTTGAATAAGGCAACCATTAAATATGATTTCTTATTACGTAGTATTAATCAATTGGTTGATATTACAGCTGGTCATGCCTTATTGTCCTTCATGGATGGGTTCTTGGGTTACAACTAGATTTGGATCAACCTAGAGCACTAGCTTAGTACTACCTTTATGACCTCTTGGGGTACATTTTGTTATACAATGATGCTCTTTGAACTTAAGAACGTAGGAGCAACTTATCAATGAGCCATGACATACACTTTTAGTGATTACCTATTATGTTTGCTCAATGATTATGTTAATGATATAGCAGTTAAGTCCAAAGTAGCACACAACCATGTAGATGATTTAGACCTTGTACTTAAACATTTCTTGAAACATGAACTTAGGCTAAATTCTAAGAAATGTGTCTTCGGCGTTAAGATGGGCCACATGCTAGGTTTTGTAGTATCTGAAGTAGGCATACGCATAGACCTTGATAAGGTTAAGGCCATTATCAACTTAGCACCACCAGCTAACCTTAATAAGCTACAAGGATTACAAGGTAGATTGCAATTTATATGCTAGTTTATCTCACAATTGACTGATAAGTTGTAGCCAATGTAACACTTGCTTAAAAGGAGTTCACTTTGAGTGGATAGCTCATTGCTAGGAGACATTTGACAAACTTAAATAGGAGCTGGCTCAAATTCTAATGGTCTTCCCTCTCTAAGGAGATAAACCTGTCTACATCTACCTTGTTACCTCTAACATGTCCATTGCGTCTCTGCTTTTTGTCAAAAGTGAGATGATGGTACAGAGGTCCTCGTATACTACCTAAGCCATGCATTGGTTTCCTATGAAGCAAAGTATAATGATGTGGAAAAGAATTACCTCACCTTCATCTTTGCACTTAAGAAGTGGAGGCATTATCTTTTCCATAGTCAAGTTAACATCGTTTGAAAAATAAATCTACTCCAAGTCATTATAATGAATATCTATAAAAGTAGTTGCATTGCATGTTGGAAAGTAATAATTTTAGAGTTTGACCTGCATTACATTGCACAAGAATTAACCAAAGGTTAAGTAATATCCACACAACTTACGGATTTCCCAATTGACAATCAAGCAATGATAGATCCAAAATTTTTGGATGTGCATGTCACTAGAATAAGCCAAGTGCTTGATAACTTTGAGGAACTCTTACACTTTAATGGTGCTTCAACCTATCAAGGGGGTAGGACTACTGCCATAATTAAGTTCCCCTCTGATGAGTGGTGAGGTACCCCTACACTCAACCATATGAATACGAGCATCTCATATGTGATCCCGGTTGAACTCCAATGACTAAGTGCTTAGGCGCCCTAATGGAACACTTAAGGTTAATCAATCATTGTCTTCCCAAACTTGTATTGTCACGGTTGTATGGTTAAGTAAGTTTGAGGTATATGATTTTTATATCTTTTATCTTTTTAATGCCTTATGCTAATAGGAAAGGGTGAAGAGAACTAAATTACTAACTTACATTAACTATTCACTAACTAAGTTCTAATTTTCCTAACACCAGTATCCGTTCCCACTTGTTGCACACACCCTTCACCAGTGCAATGCTACTGGGATTACCAAACACTATTCATTACTAGGTTACCAAGCGTTACACACGTGCTCGAAGTGGTCATACTGAATGTACTTAACTAGGAGAGTCAAGGGTTGAGAGAGATTAATTATCTAGGAAAGAATTTAACATTTGACAATAATTAATTCTTATTTAGCTTAGTCCACATGCTGCAAGGTTTATCAAAAAGTTCTTTATTGTCATACACAAATGTGTGTTTAGGTATAATTTTCTTGAATAAAGATCCATTCACTTTAAGACTCCTACTGCAGGCATATGGAAATTATTCTAACTCTAGAATAGTAAAACTGCAAGAGTGATTATTCCATAACTATCAAGCAATGATACCAAGAGTGAACACTATACACATTTGACATCGAGCCTTATTTGGCAGCTGGAAGAGAATAGAGAAGAGAGAGAGAGAAAAGAAGAAGTTTCTTGCTACCTACGCCAAGATTATGCTTTTCGTTGTCCATCCATAAGCCTACCATCAATCTTGTTCCTTACATAATTACTTCAGCACTAGTCCATTCCAAGTGTTCCCTCTAGATCCAATCCATTGTTGTATGATTACCATCTACACACATAACATAGTTTTATATTAGTAAGGATGAATGAATCACAATGCAGTTGATACCTTGCTTCAGTGTAAGGTCCATTGGCTGAGTTATGATATGGCTGATGCAAATTTTTGGAGATATAACACAAGGTGTAGGAGTTAAGAGAAATCGAAAAAATTGGACCAAGACCCCCATGACTAAGAGTGAACCTTCGGTAGCGAGAGAATGGAAAAAGATAAGGAATAAGAAATATGGAGAAAAAGAAACAATGTCCACGCTAATAAAATGGATGTCAGGGATGGAAATGAACAAAATAAATGTTGATTGTGAAAATGTTCAAGGGAAAGAAATTAATGAATGGACCAAATAGGAATGCCACTGGGTCCTTCCCAAAGTAGGCTCATGCCCGTAATGCCCTGACAATCCTGCATTCAAGAGTCTGTAGGCTCTAGAAATGTCATTTGGAAGCAAGAGTTAAAGTCTTAACCACAAGAATTTACCAAAAAGAAAATAATGCATCAACCAAAATATGGACTATTTTTACAACCGACAATGAGGTGAGAAATGGAGAAGAAGGATGGAAAGAAGAGAATGAAATGGAGTCTCAAGAACAAGGTGGTGCATAGCCCCTTATGTATTAACGGTTAATGTGACTTAGTAGATCTCATTCAAAATCTAGCCTCAAAACAATCACATCCAGTGACTTCGCATTAATACATTCAACCAATCCATCCACCTGAAGTAACATGAATGCCTCTGTCAAAGAGTCACCACCATTTTGATGAAACAAAAAAGGAGAGAGTAGGAAGAAAGAAAGGGCCTTAGTTAGAGTGAACATGCTTGTTTAATTCCATAACTAGTGCTTGTAGCCCAGATGATTATTTCATCTAAGGGGTGTGCTTTGAATTCTCACTTTTTTTTTTGTGTTTTGTGTGAGAACCACACCATGCAAAGACTTATTATTTTTATTAGCTCAGCTTCTCAATACTGGAGTAGCATCAGAATGTTAAGGAAAACTCAAGAAGAAAACATCCAAGCACCCAAAAGAATGGCTAGCACAAATGCATCAAATCCCCTTGAAGTCACACTCTTTTCAATCCTTGAGTCCTTCCTTAGTTTGAGAAATGCCCAATCATCGATTCGTTGATAGTTCTTATTATTTAAGGAAAGGGACTGTACAATTCCAAGCCAAGAGAGACCATAGAAATTCATGGATGTATGGATGATGTGGACTCATTTCCTGTTATATAAAAAAAACCATACCTTAGTATCAACATTATAACTCAAAGGTAAAAACCAAACATTAGCAATCAATGGAATACAGTTCATACCATCTTCAAGAGCACTTATTAGGTGACAAACTTACTGAAATAAATAAACACATAAATAAATGAAAAAATTATGAACGATGTTGCAAAAAAACAAAAAAAAAAGTTAAATAAATTTGTAAAACAAAAATGTGTAAAAAAAACTTAAAAGGGAACTGAGGGCCTTGATTGATCAGCATAGGTGGCCATATCCCCCATGACTGAATTGAAAGGAGGAGATTCAAAATAATGAGCGGGGTCATCCTTTCTCTGATTTACTATGTGCATTGACCATTCTAGATTCATGATAAGGTTTGGTCTATTGCACATCGACTAGTATTCTCCTATCGGAGCATTTGTTTGAATTTTTTAGGAGTTTCCAATTTCCCCCAATTGGTGTTTTTAGGTTAAGGGTTGGAAGTTGGTGACACTCTTGCTCCAATGCATCTATGCCTTCTACGTTGGCGCAAGTTGGTCCCCCAATTAGTTCCATGCACGTTGGTGAGTTTCTCTCTTGATTAGCTGTTAACCACTGGGTGTCTTCTTATTGTATGGTTGCTACATACAGGCATTTTTATATGTTAATTTCTTGGGCACATCAGTTGCATGCAGGCAATGTTGAACATTCCTATATGTAATCACCGCCTGTATCACTGTATGTGATGCATGGAACTTTCTTCTTCTCGATCTTCCCAAAAGTGTTTTCCTTAGATATTTTCAGGGAAAGATCACGAATTCTGAGACATGCATTTATGGTACTTAGCCATGCCCTCCCCATTATTATTGGGAAGCCCCCTTTGTCATTGTTTACTTGTAACACTAGGAAATCAGCTGGGTATGATCAATCACACACACTGGTAACGATGTTCTCCACTAGTCCCAAGGGAATAGTGATGGACTGGTTAGCCAACTCTAAAAGAATATTGCTCTTCTTTAGTGGAGGCAGGTTCTAGGCTTTATACATCTCTTGTGATATTAAGTTGACTCCGGAACCTAAGTCCAAAAGAGCTTTACATGGTTCATTCCCAGCGACTTGGAGATAGATTAGAGGACTTCCAAGATCAGAGAATTTCTTGGGAAGGTGGCCCTCCTTAATCCAGTTAGTCACGACATGTGTTAACATAACCATGTTCATTGAGCTCTATTTTTGATTTGAAGGGAGCTCCAAAGCCTTATTTGATGGAGAAGCATTCAGAGGCTCAACCGCTTGTGGTTGTGAGAGCTTGGTTGGATTGCTGGTTCTGAAGAAAGGTTTTCTCTTTGTACAGTTGTCAGAACTAGTAGTGGATTGAAGGTTCATAGCTCTCATAGTAGTGCATTACTATAGTTGAGTGGGGAGTTCCCCTTACATCGTTGGAGTGGATGGTAATGGAGCTATCGATGTGAGAGTTGCGGATGGATTTGGAAGATGGTATGTCTGTGGGTTGTGTCTCCTAGGAGAAGGAGTCCTATAATACTTCCAATCTTGGTAGTGATGTTGTGGTGTCACATGACCAACCAAGTCATGTGGAGAGATTGGTTATTGTACATAGTAGCCATATGGTTCCGGTTGTCAGTAAGGGTATTGTTGCCTTGGCGGTGGCATCCCCATGACTGTGGGTATTGCCACTACTGGTGTTGCTCAATAGGCTGTGGCAAAGTTCCACTTAGATAATACGTTAATGGTTGGTGGAACTGCCTCGGGTTACCTTCGGGATAAGGTAAATGTCAAGGTGCTTGCCATTTGTTAAGTCGTGGGTTAAGTGCATATACTCCAGACTCTTGTAGATTTGGGATTACTAGGCAACATCCCTTAGGATGGTCATACTGGCATATCTCACATCCATCATCATTTTCTATATCAAAATCCACAACCTCTTTAGTGATGGCCATTTTACCCTTACCTTTGTTATGTGCATGGTCCATGTCCCTCTTTTTCTTTTTATGATAGTCACTACCTCACTCCTTAGACTCCTCTACGATTTTGAGAACTATTTTAAATCTACTATCTAAGGAGTCCCACATTTGGTCTACCTTCACCAACACTTCTGTTGTTAATTTTTGGAGTGGCAAGGTTTTCCTATTCACCATCTCTTCGAGTGGTGACTCTTCCTCCTCCTCACAGAATCTCACTCCCCTTTTTTGAAGGGAAGGATCGTAGTTGTACTCTTCCACAATTTCTCTCTTATATAGCTCCCCTTCTTCCTCGGCTACTTGCTCCAAAAATCTATGAACCTGATGGAACCTAAGCTTTGATAGTCTCCCTTAGGCATACATTCCAAGGATTCTCCTAGTTTCATGCCTAAGTCCATCTACGAGATGGTGTAGTTGATCCTATTGTGCGTAACCATGGCTCAGGAAACGATGTAACAATGCATAGTAACAGATCATGGCAGCATCCAAGGGTTCGTGATTTCCTTGCTTCCATCCTTGGATTTTGTTTCGTAGGTTGAACACCTGGGAGTACGTTTGATACTTATCATTAAACAATTCTAGCATTGTACTCCACCTTCAAAAGGATTCTAGTTCTAAGGACTGGTACCAAAATTTCGCTTCTTTTACTAGTGTCCTTGGGAACAACTTTACCCTTTGCCATTCGTTCTCGATGTTCTACAAGGCACATGCATCATGAAATACTTGTAAGTGGTTCGAAGGATTAGCATTGTATTCCCCCTCAAATCATGGGATGTTATTCATGTCTAACCTCTTAATCCTGCTATCTTTTTGGTTCCTTGTGGGAATTCTTACGGCCTCCGTGATATCTAACTTGCTTTGGGTTACAAGTAGGGGTTCTTTGTGGTCATTTCATTCATAGTGTTTGTGATGTCTACGTGGTTCCCTACTCTCCCTTCTTCTATGCCACGATTCTCTAGAGTGCTCTCGTTCTCGTTCTCGACTCTCTCGTCGAGGTTTCTCACTCTGTTTACCTTTATCCTCATGGTTAGGTTCCTTATGACTGCATCTCGATACTGAAGGAGAGGGTGAATGTGACAATGAAGGTGAAGAAGAAGGAGAACCATTGTCATGGCAATGTTTCCTACCTTCTCTTCGGTGGTCTCAGCCTCGATCACGATTACAATTAGAATGCCTGTCCTTATCATGTGCTTGAGTTCCCTCGTTGAACACTTTGTGTTTGTGGGGATCAGAACTAGGGTTGTGAATCGTGGAGTGAAGGTTCTAATACACCACCTCCTCACCATCATTAGGAGGGGGAACATCATTTAATTGGGAACCTATTGGAACCAGTTCACCATCTCCAACTTTGCGTAAAATGTGTGGGACATTATGGGGTCATTTACCCTTCAAAGATGTGTGATATATCTCTTGTTGCAAGTCCCTTTAACATTGCACTTCTATGGGATGGTAGTCCCTTGTATCATGGTCACATGCAATGTACTCTGCATACAACTGTGACATGCCTATTTGTGCAAGAGCAAGAAGGAGCATGTTGGGGACTGCTCTCTCTGGAGGCAACACTATGTTACCCTCCAAGTCTCTCCAATGCAGTTGTTCATCTTGATGGAGAATAAAGGTAAAGTCAGGTTCATATTCATCGTGATGAATATATACCACACGGAATTGTTGAGGAACTGGTAGATCTTAGTTACATGTGTTGTGTCGCTAACTTTCTCTAGTGTTGTTCCTAGGTGGTGAAGTGCTTTTGTGAGAAGAAGAAGACATTTTTGTCTTGTTTAGTGTGCTATTTATCATTATCTTATTTTCCTTTTGATCAACCCTAAGGGGTGTTCTAGCATCCCAACGATATGAATGATCTCCTATGTTCTACATAGCACACAAACAACTAAGTCCCCGGAAACAACGCCAATGATGAGTGGCGAGGTACCCCTACACTCAACCATATGAATACGAGCATCTCATGTGTAATTTAGTCGAACTCCAAGGACTAAGTGTTTACGTGCCCTAATGGAACACTTAAGGTTAATCAATCTTTGTCTTCCAAAACTTACTTGTATTGTCACAGTTGTATGGTTAAGTAAGTTTGAGGTATATGATTTTTATATCTTTTATCTTTTTAATGCCTTATGCTAATAGGAAAGGGTGAAGAGAACTAAATGACTAACTTCCATTAACTATTCACTAACTAAGTTCTAATTGTCCTAATACCAGTATCTGTTCCCACTTGCCGCACATACCCTGAACCAGTGCAACACTGCTAGGATTACCAAATGCTATTTGTTACTAGGTTATCAAGCGTAGATCCTAGGTATGCTACTGGGTTGCCAAGTAGTCACACTTAAATGCTCGTGACCAAGTCATACTCATTCCGCGTTTAATAGGAGTTTAGGGTAAAGACATGTTAACCATGAAAGCAATAAATAATAATAAAAATTAAATAGTTAAACTAAGTGAATGCTACAATGATGAAGTAATCTTAATCTTTATTTCTGGTCATGTGCATGTCCAAGTATGTCACACTCGAATAAGGATGTCATACAATTACAATCACCACACTGTGGACATGCACTAAGAAATTATTCTAACTCTAGAATGGTAAAATTGTAAGAGTTTGGCTAAGGGACTAAATCTAGGTGTCTAAAACAAGGAAATCTACCTCTTATTCATAGACATTGCGGTGGGCTACGATATCGCATACGTGATATCGCAGGGGTGGATGCAATATCGCAGCTCATCACCCTCTGAGGAGATCCAACCCTTCACATATCATTTTTCATTTCTATGCACTAACAACATTGTGGAGTATGAAGGTCTCCTCAGAGGTATCTTAGTAGCTTGTAACCTAGGAATACAAAACCTAGCAATCCAAGGAGATTTACAACTGGTGGTCAACCAAGTCATAGAGGTTTACGCTTGTAAAGCTCAACACTTGCAACCTTATTGTGACCGAGCAAAGCACTTGCTCAAACAATTTACAACCACAAATGTTTAGCATATCCCCAGAAATGAGAATGCCATTGCTAATGCATTAGCAATGTTAGCCTTAAGCATTGCACTTGACATGTTTCATGCCTTGCCCACCTCAATGGTGGATTGTTCTGTGCCTATTACACAAACAACAAACATTACATCTATAGCCACAGTAATCACAACCCACACAATAGAGTGGTACAACGACATTAAGGCATACCTTTTACAAGGTGAACCTCTGCAACATCTAACCATTGCCTGGAAGGATGTAGTGCAAAATAAATTACGGTAGTATCTCATCGTGGGTGATAGCACATTGTGTTGTAGATCCTACGATGGCATACTATTGACCTATGTAAGTGATAGTGAAGCATAGACGATCATTAAACAAGTCCACAAGGGACTATGTGGAGGCCACATAACACCCAAGACAATGGTAGTGAATATTAGATTCTTAGGCTACTATTGGCCTTACATGGAGTGCGATTTTGTTTCCAAGGGCAAGACATGCAACACATGTCAACTACATGGCAACTTATTGCATGTGCCACCTACTAAGATGCACAGAATGTAGATCATGTGGCCATTCTAATGTTGGGGGTTGGACATTATAGGGTTGATAACACTTAAGTCCTCCACAGGGCATAGCTTTATTATAACTGCAATTGAGTATTTTACAAAGTGGGTTGAAGTTATTTCCCTTAGGAAGACTACATTGTAGCAGGTTTGCAAATTCATACTTGACAACATAGTGATCCATTTTGGTTTACCCATGATCATAGTCACAAACAACAGGCCACAGTTTAGTAGTGTTGAGACCAAAATCATTTTTGAATGCTTTAGAATAAAAAATCCTTTTTCATTGCCTTACTACCCATAGGAAAATGGCCAAGTGAAGGCCATGAACAAGGTCATTTTCAACCTTCTAAAAAAGATGCTTAGAAGTAGTAAATGGTGATGGCACAAGCAACTAATCTATGCACTTTGGGTCTACTGCATAACACATAGAATTGAAACAAGTGAGACACCATATAGCTTGGTTTATGGGTTTGAAGCAATCTTGCCTCCTGAATTGTAGGTCCCATTGCTCCATGTAATCCTCTCAAGCTTTATCGACAAGACTCAAAATGATGAGTTGAGAACCATGGACCTCAACTTGATAGAGGAGGAGTGCATGCTAACACTTGATTGCATTAAGTGGTACCAAAAAATGGAAAAATAAAAGAATCATCACAATTAGCATCAACACTTGATCAAGAAAGGGTACTTAGTCCTCAAGGCCTTTCATGAACCCATGGATAAATTCTTAGCTAATTGGGAAGGGCCTTTTTTGGTCATTAAGGCATATGAAAATGGGGTGTTCAAGTTTGTTTATCATGATGGTAATGAATTTGCCAACATGATGAACCACTCGTATCTAAAGTCATACTACATGTAATACATAGCACCTCATCAATGATAAAGCACGATAAGCAATATTCTACTATGACTATAAAATAGCAAAGTAAAAGTCTTCTATGACTATAAATTGGCATAGCAAGTTTGCTATGACTATAAATTGGCACAAGAAGTCTGCTATGACTATAAACTGGCACAGACTATTTACTATGATGCTAAACTGGCATAGCTTGTCCTTGCATCATGACATTAAATCGGCACATAGTAGTCTGTTAAGACTATAAACTAGTACACCATGGTCTACCAAGACCTTAAATTGGCTTTGAAATTCAACATACATAGTTCTGTAGATAAGCGATTGACAATACTTCCAACTCCCCACCATCTTCCCATACCTTGTGGGTGGGATGGGGCACTGTAATTCTAGAATGGGTTTCTTATCATCAGGAGAAGCCTTTGAAACATTTTTAGCATTATTGCCCCTTGGCATTTTGTTGATCTTCTAGAGTTACCCTTGGGAATTTTGTTGACCTTCTAGAGCTCCTACCATGGTCGCTAGCACTACCAGCTTCAAGTTGCACTTGCAACATTACTAGCTCTAAGTGGCACTTGTAGTGCTACTAGCCTTGGGCTTTCTGCTAGTACCTTAAGCCTCTAGTAGGAGAGGCCTTTGGAACATTTACAACATTATGGCCTCCTCCATTTTTTTGGTTTTTCCTTGGGCTCTTTCCATTGCTCAAGCTCTTGGGTAGTTGCAGCATCATCGCCCCTGGCACCTTTACTGGCTCTTCAAGCACTTGTAATTAGTCTAGTTGTTGCAACACTTGCAGCACCTTTGCATTCAATAGTTTACTCTCATCTCATGTTGTGTGATTATTTTCTTGTTTTCTCTACATCGTGCACATCCCTATTTACCCTACTATAGCTTACTTACATTTATCCCATTTACTTTGCATTTCCCTGCCTTCCCCTACATCACCAAGCTTGTAATCTTTCTGAAGCACATGAAACCTTGTCTAAGTCAATCATAGAACCTATGGCCAATGTAATGCAACTTGTCCCATGGGGAGCCTCTATGGGCTGATCAAAGCCTAAGAAAATGTAATGCAACTCATCCTAGGGAGGAAATACCTATCCTGCAAACGTGTCGTGGTTGCACCAAAGCAAAGCCCATTAGGTGACATGTAGTTCACTTGCTGGAAAGCATCCCATAGCTAGCATCTCACAATGTGCAAAATCCAAAGTAGGTTCGCTTCACAATAAAAAAAATGTAAAAAAGGCAAAGAAGAATAGGACAAAACATGTCCCCAAGAAAAGATTAGAGAAGCTGTAAGTTTGCAACCGGTCCAACCTTGAATTCCCATTAACCTTCTTATAGGCACTTTAATGAGAGGTCACAATTTTAGGGGCAAGCCATTTTGGTGCCATGGACTCTGACTCTCTTACAAGAATTTCGATGAGAGATCACTATTTTAGCAACAAGCCACCTTGGTGCCATGATCATTGTTAGTCATGCTAACCTTGCATCTTGTAGTATCATACTATTTGCATTCCATTCCCTTGTCATATTCCCTACACCCTTTACTCCCAGCATATCATTACCCTTAGCATTCTTGAGCATGGAGAAGTAACATTTGATTAGGTATTGATGGGCGATGTTAGTGCCAAGCCTGCTGTGGCATTTTGTGTTTTTTGTTGACATCTCTCAGGTCACTCCTCTAGATGTCAACAAAGAGGGGCCAATGAAACACCACCAAATTTGGGCTCCTAAGTCTCAACTGTAAATTTATCTAAGTGTTGAAATTTGGTAAATTTTTTCTAAGTGTTGAGACTACAATCCCCACTACTAGGACTACACTCTAAAGCATAGTTAGTGTAGTTGACACAAATAGTCCAGATTTGCAAAATTTTTCAAAGTGTCAACAACAATTGCAAAATTTTCTAAGGGTTGGAGTATGCTCTTCCTACTAAGACTATGCTCCAGAGCATTGTTAGCACACCAATGGAAAATTTTGTAGATTTTCCTAAGTGTCAAGTTAGGAGCCATCAAGATTTCTTGGCATGGAAAAAATAGTTTGGAAAAATTTTTACAAGCTGTCAAGCATGCTTGGGATGGAAGAAATAATTTGGTAAAATTTCTAACTACTGGACTATGCTTTCCACTACTAGGACTATGCTCTAGAGTGTAGTCAGTGTAGTCTACATGAGGACATTAGTTTTTCAAAAAACATTTCTAACTATTGGACTACACTCTAGAGCATAGTCAGCGTAGTCATGTAGAACTACCTCTAGAAGCCCTTAGAACTTAGCATCGATCTTCATCTTAGCTTCAACATTCCTTCGACAAGAAAGATTAGCAATTTTCATTTCTTTTGTGCCTCCCATTTGTGCCCAAAATTGTACCTATGCTTGACATCACTCGAGAGATTGGACAACGTAGTCCCAAAGCATAGTCTCCAAAACTGTACAATTTTGCATTAGTTTTAGGTACATGGTAGTTTGTTTGGCACTTACACATAAAATCTTGGTAGTGTAGTCATAGTTTGGCAGTCTCACAGGGTCCATTGGAGCACACTAGTAGAACACGACTTGCTTCAGTGGGAGCATAGTTGGGGCTAGTGTAGTCCCAACTACCCCCTCTATCATGTGGTGCTCAATTTGTGATTCACACTAACCTTAGCCCTATAAATACCCCAAAATTTCACATCTTAGGGGTTGGAATTTGAAGCATTCAACTAGCAAATTTTCATTTGGAGCAACTTAGCATTTGAACACATTTAGCACTTTGGCAAAAGCTGTTGCACACCATTACAGCACCGTTGCACACCTCCTTGCACATCGTAGACTACTGCAGCCTGTAGGACACTACGATGGCCAACCTAGCAGGTTTAGACTTCATGATAGACATTAGTCTTTGTAGCCTAGACACCCTAAGACTGTGACTGTGCTCACCTATTGTGCCTATTTATACACCACGTACTTCCTCACCTTTCTTTGTAGTTAACTATGCTCCCCCTATTTGGGGTGGTGCCAATTTTTCTCTTACTCATTCTTTATGCATTTTTGGCATTTTTACTCATATTCTATCATTATACTAGAATTTTTGTTGTTTTCTTGCTTATATTCATTTTCTTGCACCCTCATTTTGCCCTAGAAACCTCAACTACGGTCACCCTAGGTGACACCTTGGACATTGCAAACACCATGCAAGCTCTTTGCATATATTTTGGCATAACACCCTGTAATTCCTAGTTCAATTAACAAGACCATTCTGGGCATCCCGCCTCTATTTCTAGTAGGCCCTCATGTAGACATGGTGTCAAAGTTGTATGATTGCAAGCCTCTTGATGTACCATTCCAGCCTTCAATGTTTTTGGTTACTACATGTGGTTAGCAATGGCAATGGACAAGACTGTAGCGTGTAACAACAATCAGAAGATGTTGTAGATGCACAATGGTAGATCTAGCTAGTGGTCGATAGGCATGTGGTAGCACATAGTAGATGTGATAGACAACATTATGCATCTACAATAGGAGGTGGCTCATGTCAACAACTAGTAACAGCACATGGTGTAGAGGGGCCAATCCTGCTAGGGTTTGAGATCATGTTCATATTTCAGTAGCACCTGTACTATTTTTTAGGATACTCCTTGTCATCCTCATCCTCCTCTTGCACATACATGACACTACTACTGGGCAACCAAACATTAGGTAGCAACTAGCAATAGTGAGCGAGGGCAACAACCAACAATAGTGAGTGGTAGCAGTAAGAGACTTGGGAGAATTTTAAATTTAGTAGTCATTTTATTGTTTCTCATCAAGTCTTGAAATTTAAGACTATTATCTGATTTAAATTCTCCCAATTTTCTAGCTTAATTCTTTTTTTGGAATGTCACATAGCCTTCTCCAACAGAGACTATTCTCAAGTTTCCATACACATATGGGAGGTGCCCTAGGTGATAATCTCTTCAAAAAAGTCTTTCCAGGTGTTGGTGTATCCAAAATTCATACATCAACATAGATATATCCCATAATATAAAATACGATACAATATACTATCTTTAGTCAATGATATGCATCCATTTTTGCTGCTTGTTATTTCTTCTCACTCCTCAGGATGATGAATATTCTATTAACTTTGTTATTTTTACATCTATTTAATTTCTTGTAGATTTTTTACATTGTACAGCATTACTATTGCCTTGCACTTCACACACCTTTCTAGACTATGATGTAAAATGATGTCATCTTTTCGATGAGTTTAATTTTTTTAATTTCAAATAAAATGAAAATCTTATCATTACTAATCAATTTTGTTTCCAAGTAGAAATAAAAATATTAGCAGTACTAATCAATTGATGATTGTCATGTTGAAACATTATGTTGGTTCCAAATACAATGCTTTGAAAACTAGGATGAAGTACTTTCACAAGAAGTTCATTGAAAATGGAAGCCCTTAACACCTTTTTATGAAAGCTATAATTAATGATAAACGTATGATTCTTGTTACCTCCAATATGTTTTAATTGAGTTACAAAGGAAGACATAAATATCTATGTTTGTGAGTACACTCATACATGGTAGGGGATAGGCTAAACTATGTAAAAGAAATGGTTGGAATTGAATTTTACTAAAAATTGATATTAGAATTATTAAAATATATAATTGGATATTTGCAAGGTTCTAGGGTTTTTATTTTTCTATGGAAATTCATTTATGCTATGCATCTATATTAGTGATCAAATAGTATTCATGGGAACTTGCTGCATCCCATGTAAGGGCATTTCTAATTTAGGTTTGAAATATTTTATTAGTTAGCATAGGTTCATTATCCCAACCATTACCTATTAGTTTATTGAGTGCTATGTTTTTTTTTCCTTATTCAAAGGGGAAATTTTATTTTACCTAATGAAGTTTACGACCATTATCAATATATTTGTTAACTTTGCCTGCCCCAAAGTTACACTACGTTTAGCATGATAGCTGCATGTTTAGTTGACCTTTGAATGTCCCGATTTACAAGTGATTTGTTGGAAGCACCTTTATTTTTTTAATTTTTGGGTTATTCCAAGATTCTACCTTGTAGTATGCAAAAGATCTTTAGATTTTCCTATTGGTAGATTAAGAATAACCAAAAAAGAAAAGAAAAAACCAATCACACCCTAAAACTTTTAAGAATGTTTTGCTAAACCTTATCCATATGTTTGTAGGTAAAGTTTGTAGGTAAAATAAATAGCAAAGAAGAATTTTTTTTCTTGGTTTTGGCCGAGAGGCCAACATGTCTGGCGTAATGGTGGATGTGAGATGGTTGAAGTTTGTCAACATCTATTATCTATTTTTTTTATTTCAAATGAAATAGAAACATTGCCACATTAGAACATTGGTTTTTGTCTAGTTTTTCACAACGACCAACAACGGGAAAGGATGGACAAGAACCACCCAATGCTTGCCACCCAATGCCTGCACAACGCCTACCACCCAACGCTTGTCACCCAATGCTTACCACCCATGCCTACCATGTCTTCTCTTGTTTTTTATAGTAGGGACAATGTTACTAGTTATTGTGGGGTACACATACCTGCTCTGCATTACCAACAAAACTTGTCGTTGTGGAATACAATAGCAAGATGAGCATTGTTTGGCTTTGGAAAATACTATTTTTGGTTTGACAAAGTTCTCATTTTATTTTTGTTTCTAATTTTAGTCCATTCAGAAAACCATCAAAAATTTTGAAAAATTGATAAAGACATCTGAAATTTCTAATTTCATTTTATTGTAGCTGACCAACTACCTTTTTTCATTCAATACACTTTTAGAAACTTTCAATTTTATTTCAGAAATTTAGATTTCATTTCCACTAACTTGATAATTGTAGTTCATGAAGTCATAGAAAATTTTTATTCTGATTTCAAACCTCTCTACAGTGTTGTGCTATATAAGCTTCCAATGTATTGATTTTTTGTTTCATAGAGATGCAACACCTCCTTCAATTGTAGTCATTATCCTAATCAAACACAGCATGAAAAGTAGCACCATGAAATTGGTAACAGCAATAGCAATAGCAACTACATAGTGACAAACACTATGGAAACCAACAACTACACATTGACAGACACAACACCTTGCTATCAAACTTCTACTCCCCCAGCTATTTCACTAATATCCAAAATACACCTACAGCTCTAACATATGCCTACCTTAGATTATTTACAAATGTTTATCATTACAAATTTTTATTTAATTTCTATTTATTCACATAACCACTTGAATTTTCCATGTTTGTTTGAAGAAAAAGACATTAGAATCTCACTAGCTTTTTATAATTCTTATAATTAATGTCGATGATTATAATTCATAAAATTCTAATGAATTTTTCCTTTAATATTACCATTGGTTAATAAAATATAATAATATGGTTGCATAGTTTTGGACAACATCACTTTTATATGTAAGCATCATGTTTAAGGATGATGACGTGGAATATTTAAATTTATGCATTTTCTTGAAATATGGATCCTACTACTATTAGTTCTAATAAGGAAGGTGTAGAACACTATCTTCAAGATCAACTATATCAACCATTTGTTGCAATAGATAATGCAATTCATAGAGGTCGTGGTAGTGGGTGTGGGAATGGGCAAGGTAGAGGACAACCATGAATCCTAAAAACTAGAACTCTAGAATTGATGACTACAGAGGAGAGAAGATGATTTTAGCTATGAAAAGCAAAACAACGTGAGTGAGAATGACAACAGATTCTACAAGATTCAGTAGTACAATAACAAATTTATTTAAGCATTTTTAATATATTAAAAAAATATTTTACATATGCAAATCTTATTGTATTATTTACATAGTTACATTGCAAATAGTTTTTTAGACTACATCAACTTCAAATGCTCTTTCAACTCTTGGAAATTCATACTTGGCAATGACCCACATTATTGATAACAATAATACAAATAATCTAGAAGAAACATAGGTTATTATTGTCTTCCCATATTCATGTTAATATATATTTTAATTCAATATTTTATTCACAATTTCTAACATTTTTCAGGACATTAAAATGCATCTATGCCTATTATTCAAGCAATATCCATGCTAGAAATCACAGATGTAGAAGAAGAGCAATTACAACAAGATCAAGAATAGGCACAATATAGGGAGAGTGAGCACCAAACAAGGCAACATCGATAGAAGGAAAATTCATTTCATTAAACAAATGAAGCTACAGATGTTGCCAATGTACCAATAATGGAAATGCCTTCTTTAGAAGCTACTCAGTTTTTTCCAAACTTGAAAAAGACATCTATAGAATTTGTTCATGTAATACTGAATTTTAATATTATAGTTAGAATTTTGCAAATGCACACTCTTACTATGTATGTGATGAGACGCGGATTGCACAAGCCGCGATATCGCGTACGCGATATCGCGGCTGATGCGATATCGCATCCCCTGCGATATCGTGTCTCTCCCTGCGATATCGCATACGTGATATCGCGGTCCGCCGCCATATCTATAAATAAGAGGCAGCACTCCCTTCATTTCCCAATCCTGGCTAGAAGAAGCGAAGCTCTGGCAGTTTGAACACTCCAGAGTTAGATTAATTTCCCATGTGCCCACAGTAGGAGTCCTAGAGTGAACGGCTCTTTATTCGAGCAACTTTGTAACCTGAACACAAGTTGTGTACAGCAATAAAGACGAATTTGATTGGATAAACCTTGCAGTACATGGTTTTATTTTATTGTTATTTATTGTTTTCCTAGTGCGCACGAGTATGACTTGATTACGAGCATTGGCTGCTTGGTAACCTAGTAGCGTATTCCAGGATCTACTCTTGGTAATCCTAGTGGTAGTCCAATGTGTATGGCTGGTTAAGGAATCGGCTACTCATTGCTAGGCTAGAATATGTGATAAGTACGACTTGGCTACGAGCACCCACGGGTGTGTACGGCTAGCCAAGGAATCGGTTGCTTATCACACTTAGGCTAAATAGGTGCCTCAGTATGACCACTTCAAGCACTTGCGTTACGTGTGGTGATCCTAGTAACGATTAGCGTTTGGTAGCCACAGTTGCATAGTTCATGGTGTATCTGGTAAGTGGGAACGGATGCTGACGCTAGTTAATTTAGACTTAGGACATTAGTTAGAGTTAGTTAGTTTCTCAACCCTTTTCCTCATAGCTTAGGAGATAAACTGAAAAATACCAAAAAAATCATATACCTCAGACTTGCTTAACCATGCACCGTGACACATACAAGCAAGCCTGGGAAGACAACGAATGATTAACCCCAAGTGTTTCTTGTGGCGTTAAGGCATTTAGTCTGCGGAGTTCGACCGGATCGCGCGTACACGCTCATATTCGTATGGTTGAGTGTAGGGGTACCTTGCCACTCATCATTGGCGCCGTTGCCACGGACTAAGTGTTTTTACGCCAATTGAACATAAGGGATATCACTCACATCGTTGTGAGCTTTAACGAACCTTCGGGTTAATCAGTTAATTAAGAACATAAATAACGGTAAAACAGCACACCATTAGGATGGCTTCTTCTCATGAAATCAACTCACCTAAGGACAACACAGGAGA